>JAHWFP010206225.1:1335-13882 GCA_023313725.1 Lithobius niger | reverse complement strand
TTCCGGAGGAGTACACGCGTGCTGGCACATTGTATGATTTTCATTATGTAGTTAGGTTTTTTTTAAAATTAATTTCTTCGAGTCTTAAGTCAGCCGAAGCAATTTAATGCTCGTGTAGCTGAACCGGCTCAATTTTGAACATTAACAGACTTTTTTGAGAATAAGAAATATCTCGTAAAGGGAGGGGAAACCCCGGGGAATTGAACTGGGAAACCTCCGATCATCGTAGGTGCCGAAAGATTGTCCAGAAAAGGCCTGAATAGTTCCTATAGCCGCTGAAGGAGCATGGTAGCCTCTCACGCTATCCTAGCTGGCAGTTCTGGGGGCGACTTTGCCAAGATCCCCTTTCCAGGGGTTCGACCAGATCCGAAAACCTCTAGCAACCAGGCTGAGCTCTCTCACCGCTCAGCCTTGAGGACCACAAACCGAAAAAAATAATAGCAATGATAAAAATACAGAAACTCGTAAACCGAGTGGTTTTGCAAACGTTAAACTCATACTATAATCGAGTGCGCAGAATTCGTTTATCTCTACTTTAACCCCCGAGGGCCGGCCATTACAATAGCGAGGTTCTTCCTTCCTCCAGCGGCCAAGAGCCGAAACGTATTTCGGAACAAACATAAAGTTGTCAATTTGTCTTGGTCATTGGGTTTCGTTCGTTTAATTGAACCAACCACCATTAGCTTCCCGACGGGGGATCTGAGCGAGAAGCTTGGGGGAGGAGGTGGGCGGGGGGGGGGGGGGGGGATACAAGATCTCTAACCTCGTCTTAGTCTATAAAATTGCTAGAAGGCAAGAAGAACAGGAGGAAAGAATGTGTATAGCTTCAGACGGTCATCTGTATGTCTGAATGAATGGCATTACATCCGTTCGTATTAATGCGTCCATAAATAACGTAGTGGGTTCGATGTTCGAGGTGTTGGATTTTTAGAAATGGATTTTCGAATTTGTTGGATGTCGTGTTCGCGTTTGTGATTCGATGAAATGCCAAAGCGCGTGACCTGAATGCGGAATGCACAATCGTGTTGACCAAGTGGGTTAAAACGGGGTACAAACAGCGATTAAAGATGGGTGGCATTAGTGCAACAACTTTTGATTCAAACATTTGTTTGTACCGCTGTTTATTTCACTATAAGCACAGGCGAAGATTGGTTGCTTTTTGTTAAATTTTACCCTGCGGACGAGACGTGATTGTTCAAGATGATTGTTCAAGATCTGCTCGTTTAAGCCGTGTTTGTGCGTTGCGTTTAGATCTTGTGTACGTTGTGTTTAGACCTTGTGTGCGTTGTGTTTAGACCTTGTGTTTAGACTGTGTAACAGGGTGCGTGGCGTACGGCAGATTCCCTACAGATTTTTAAAATTCAAATTCAAAATTTCAAATTCAAAATTCAAATTCAAAATTCAAATTCAAATTCAATACCTGCAAGTCGGGATTGGGAAGAAGCTTGGCCGGTAGGTGGTGCAACAGTGACGCAGCGTATACCCGAAGCAGCAGCATCCACCCGGGACCGATGACCTACGTAATGGTGGGATGCATGTCGCCCTCATCCAGAGTGGGACTCGTCACGCAGTGAGACAGGTCGACAGTCTGTCTGAGGATGCAAAAATGGATCCTAACTCCCATACCTTTACCCTAAACACACAAACATTCGTACTTAAAATGGGCTACGGAGATTTTTCCACCTTATCCACGTTCTCTCTGCAACACAAATCGTATTTCCAGACTATCACGCTACCACAATTTACCTAGAGACAGAAAGAAAAAGAAAAAAACTGTTTAATGTAAATCAGAGGATCAAAACCGAATTTTGAGGCGCGATGCAAAGCAAAGCAATGGAGATTCTCATTGTGTTCTGATGCTTATACGTCTTTCTGTTTGTATCTATCCACCCAAAGCCAAAACTGGTATAAGGGAAACCGCCAAGTTTCCAAAAAGGGTCGGCCTTTGAAAGTAGCGATATCATTCCACCAGGGAAAGGCCGCCAAGGTCAATCCTATTAGCCAAGTTAATCGCACATACTAATAGTTCGAAGGTTAAATGAAAACTAGAACATTGCTACTAGAGGTAGCAATCTTCAAGTTTTCATTTAACGTCCAAAGCATTATTCGGTGCGATGACTTGGGTAATAGGATTAACCTTGGCAGCCTTTCCCTGGTTGGATGATATCACTACCTTCAAAGGCCGACCCTTTTTGGAAACTTGGCGGCTTCGCTTACACCAGTTCTGGTTTTAGGTAGATATTAAAAATTGCATAGGCCTGTGAATACAAAGAATCCCACGGTCTAATCGTTACCTTTACCTTTTTTTGTTTGAAGGTATTTTATGTCATAAATTTTCTCATTCATAATATTCACATTTGCCATTGCCCACTTTGCGTTGCATCAGCCAAACTGACACGGTTTGTTTTATTTTATGCCCATGATTCACATGCTTACGTTTGTTCAATACCATTTTGGGGCGCACTGGCTAACAAATGCTGATTTTCGTTCGCTTCGCTCACTCAATCAGCGCATTCCCCTTCAGCTACCCCTCCCGGGCTTCTCATCGTGTTCTGATGGTTACGTCTGATGGAGGTAAGGACTCTCACATGTGCGAAATTAATAAGACTAAACAATTTCCGTAAATAGACATAGAAATGAGACATAAATTTCCCTAAAATTCAGGAGATTATTTAGAAGTTAATTTACAACAACTAAATAAAACATTTGACACTAAAATAAAAAACAGACCTAAAAGCAGTACGTAACATTTCTAAGTTTCAACCATTGTTATATAGACTAGTATTCTACCAAACGATAAATTTAGTCTTGACGGCTTTTTAACGTTAGTCGCAATTTAATTACAGATGTAAACCTATTGGCGTTGCTTTTTGGGCTTAAATCAGACTACCTGAATGGAATTTGAGACCAAAGACAAAGCCTACCGTTGAGCAGTAGCGCTTTTGTAGGGATGCTGCCGGATTAACTGTCATTTTTCACATTTTTTTACATTTCTACTCAAGGTTCCCACCAAAATACTGACATCAATTTCCCTGAGTTTTTCAGGTTTTCCAGAGTAGATGAAGTCATTTTCTAGGCTATTTATCGTAATTTTAGGAAGGAATTTTTTTCACAACATATTTTACCAGTTTTGTGTTAAAAAGGCTGAAGCTTTTAGATGGAAATACTTTATTTAAATTCTTAATTTTTTTCCATGAGTTTTCCAGGTTTTTGTAAAAATCAGAGAATTCCCCGAGTTCTCCCTGAGTTTCAAAGGCAGTTTTTAAATTCCCTGAGTTTTCCAGGTTTTTCTGGTTGATGGGACCCCTGCTACTTTTCATCCCCCCCCCCACATTTTTCACGTACTATCTGTTTTTCATTTTTTCACAATTTTTGCATGCCTACTTTTGACTTTTTATCACATTTTTCACGTACCTAATTTTTCTACACCACTCTTTCGACCTTTTTCTCTGTTTCCAAATTATTCACTCTAAATTTGTTGCTAGTAATCTTTGCAATTTCTCTATAATTTTAGCGTGTGTTTTTTTGTTAATTCTGATCGCGATACCTTTAAAACTTGTTATAATGAAAATATTGTTGCACCCAGGTAATTATTCTCCTCGTGTATTTATTAATAACATACTTACACCAAGATTTAAAAACACACAACTTCAAATATCAGATCTGCATCAAGCATCACAAACTCATAACTTAATTTTAGCCCGTCTGTGTCTGCAAGCATTTGCTGCTTTCACCTTGAGTTTTTACTTGAGTTTGTGCGATTTTCATTTTTTTCACACCATCGCTCGTTTTTTTTTTCCACATTTTATCACATTTTTCACATTTTTTCACACCGGCAGCAGCCCTGCTTTAGTGCAAGTGATCGGGGGTTCAACTCCCGCTCAAGCAGATTGACATTTAAGTCCAAACGACACTGAAAATAGATTTGCATCTCCATTTCTTAATCGTGCTCATATGCATTCCGTCCTTTCGTAATTTTCAGCTTTTTTTTCTTCTAACTTTTAAAGAAAGAAGCCGACGTTTGTAGTTTTTGATATTCCGATTTCCGATGGCGAATGACTCATTTGGCGAAACTCCTTTAAACAAGTTTTGTTTTGGATTACATCTCATAAACCACAATACATCAGTTCAGTCAGATCCAATCACAACAAGAAATTCCTCAAAACAAAACCGCCAAGTAGTAATTTCTCCTCCCACCCCCTCTCCTTGGCCCTCATCTTGACCTGTTGGTAATCCCAAACCTATGTAACTGACTTCACATCCTGAAGAAGTACGACCAGAAAAAAACGCAATGAGTCTGAAAGTCTGCCTTCCTCTCTGTACTCGGCTCACAGGAGGGGGCAAAAAAGCTGAGGTTAACCAGCAGGGGGTTACTTGTAATGGGATTCGTGATTTAGCAAAAAGAAAAAAAAATATCACCCGTGTAATGGCTGCCGTTTCGTTTAGCCCTTAAAAGACACTCGTCACTAGTCAGCACTGCTCAAAATCAGAAGTCGTAACAAGTGGTGCTACAAATTAAGGCAAAATTTCGCTAAAACAGGATGAAAGGCTGTCTTGGGGAAAAGATCCTTAAAATCGGTGAAAGAAGAAAAACCGTATTTGTTCGATTAAATTAAATTAAACTACCATAATTGGAAAGACTAGCGTTAAGGCGAGGTTGTTCTGTGGTGATGTATTTTGTCTTTTCAAATTTTAAAATGTCTTGAAATTTTGAAATATTACATTCCCCACCCCATACCCTTTCCTGCACCAGAGGCGTATCAAATTCGATTGGTGCTGCATCAAAATTAATATAACATACTTACTACAGCTTATCATTCTTTTTATAAGCACTAATTAAACCTGTTTAGCATGCCTGATGATGTCTTCGAAAACTGACCTTTGTACTCGGATGAAGACGGATCACGCTGTTATGTACTAATCTACGTGGAGCACCCGAAATTCCATGTACTAATTTCCTGATCCACTTGATCTTATAGACGCTTGAGTGAGTGTCTCGATTCCGTCACACACAGCTAGTAATCGATGTGAGAAAACGAACATAGCTCACCAAGGGAGGTTAGTGAGGGGCACAGGGGGGCTAAACACTGCCAACCAATCAAAGACGAGGTGGGAACAATTGGGGTTACACGTTTATTTATTTGCATTAATCCGTGTGTAACGTGGGCGAGCATGTTTCGACGTTATAATTCTACAAATAAGCTATAAGATAATCGTGATTAAAGCTTCACCGTATCGTAGTATGATCCAATGAATGGGATATCCCAGGCGCGTGCGGCGTGCCCACTTCTTTTGTCCACTTCCTGCCACAAACATTTACGTATCTTGCCCCTTGGCATCCAAGATCTTGCCCCTCGGATCTTGGCCCTCGGCATCCTATCATCTCAAAAAGCAAAACTGGTAAAAAGGACCGCCACGTTCAGAATGGTTTGGCCCATCAAAGGAGCGATATCAGCATACCAAAACACTGGCCAAGTTAATCGTACGGAATAAAACTTTGGACGACGTTAATTGAAAACTTGAACATTGCTACCAAAAGTTGCTATGTTCTAGTTTTCATTTAACCTTCGAACTGTTAGTCGGTGTGATTAACTTGGCGAATGTTTTGGTGCGTTGATATCACTCTTTTCAAGAGCCGAACAATTCGGGACTTGGCGGTCATTTTTTCCAGTTTCAGGTTTTTGACATGATAAAACTGTCTATTAGTTTATTGCCGGCACTTGAAAGAGTTCGGTAGAAAGAAGCACGTTCCTTACGTTGTCGGATTAAAAAGATTACCAACAAATCGGAAAAACCCAAATGATCTAAGTCTGAACCTTCAGTTTCAGTTTCTGAAGACACGCTAAGTATGCGTTTCTGGTTTTGAATAGTGCTATCCAGTTGTGACCTTAAACAACGGTGGTTTGATGGATGGCAAAACGATCTGCCTCGTTTGAAACGAGACGAATAGGCCGCCAATTGACTACATGGCCAATTCCATTTAGAGTTGGGCCAAAGATGGGGGGGGGGGGGGAGAGGACTCCTCCAAGGTTTGCTAAGTTATTTATTTTCCTAAGCATTTACGAATAATGATAATAATAAAAATTGTTATACTCAACACGAAATCTTACGTAGAAATAAATCAGCGGAAAACCTAATCCAACCCGTTACCAGATAGAGTTTCTTGAGTAGGCTATTACTCCGAATGGAATATGTAATGCATCTTTTAAATAACAAACGTGGATGTCGTGCGAATTTAACCCGGTGTTGTACCTATACCGACTTCCATTACGGCTGCAATAAAATAGGAATGAGAACGATATATTTATGAATGGAGCGAGATTAAGTGTGAAGTGATGCGAGAACTTAAATAGTGTGGTTCACCAGAGTTTGAACTTGAACGTGTAAATTTAATGCACTCGTTTTGCATCAAAAAGTTTTTATATATAGGAACCCCCCACGGTTTTTCACAACACTGAAACGGTAGACGGCGTTCAGTTACAACAGAAATGGGCGGAGGGTTCGTCATTTTCTTCAGTGCCAGTTACAGGAATTAAACCACCAAGAAAGAAATGTGAAGGAAATGCTTGTGAATATAATCATTTGCCTGTTATCAAAGGGGGATTGCCACCGGAGGTTGTAACTCGTAGTGGCAATGGTAGCAAACGTAACTTAACAGAAGGGTTACTAGCGCAAATAGCTCTCACCGATTGACAAGGATCGCAGAAGCACAGACTATATGGCTCTTATAATCGGAGCTTAAGCCTGCCCGCATTGGGCCAAATATGCCGACAAGTAACTAGGCCCGTCGTTAATTCCACTGTCGACATAATGGAGCGGGCTCCGCTTTCTTTGCTGTTTGGCTGTTTGTCCAAAAAGGGTCGGTCTTTGAAAGTGGTGACAACCTTCAACCTGGAAGAGGCTGCCAGGGTAGCTGGGCCAAACCCCCTTGTAAAATTTAAAAGTTTTCCTTGTAATTTGTAAACAATAAGAGACAGCTATTTTGGTTTGGACCACTGGAAAGCTGGTGATAAAACCATCAAAATGGTGTATTTAAACGTCAAAATCGGTCGACGAGAAGTGAAAATATCTTTAATTTGGTTTATTACCGATCTATCTGGATTTTATCTATACTGTTTCCGATTTCTACCGATACCACTAATGTCGGCAAGGAATGACGTGAGGCATTCGGAATCGGTAATCGGGATCGACCCAGCTTTACAAAATACGCTTTTAGTTGCTTACAGTTAACAGACACATGTCTGATACTACAGAGGCTGGAATGATGATTTTATTCAGGGCCATGGTCCAAAGCCTTACGCCGCATCTTTACCGTCAACACTCAATCTTTTAACAATGGGATGCAAATGTTAGCTAACACAATGCACCTTCACGAAATTCGCTCTCCATCGCTATCCTTAGGGCGCGTTTACGCAACAACTCGCCTTCGCATTCTCGCAGCTAGAACTCAATCGCGATGGCAAAGGTGACATTGCCATGGTAACAACGCTAAATGGATTCGCTAAATCCAACATCGTTTGAGTAAATACTTGCAGTCTTATAATCCGTGCCAATAATACAAAGAATTCCTCATGACGAAACAATTTTCCCAAACGCTTCTGAACTCACGTTATTTGTTGTTTTCGTTGCGAGGCGGCAGACATAAAACCGCCGCCATGTTGGAATTTGAGGTGATTTCTAGCTTCTAGCTGCGAGAATGCAAAAGCGAGTGGTTCGTAAACCCGACCTTAGGGCGGGTTTACGCAACGAGACCTTCTCGCTCGCCGAACGCTATGTTTACTAGGCAACCGTTATTTATTTACGATTACTTTCCCGTTTCTGTTAAATGAATGCGGTAATAGGCAACAAATTAAATGTATTATAAATAACAACACGGACAAAGAACAAAGTGCAACAGTCGTTTTAAACATTGCTGCAAAATTGTTGTCATTTCACGCTATTTCCAAAATTTGCTATTCTCCCTCAAAGTACAGCTTCTAGCAATGATCAAACGTCGGTAGAATAAATAGCTTTTCGCAGCGAGAATCCAACATGGAGTCCATTTCATGGCTATGGTATCGAAGACAAACCATCGAATGCTGGCATACAAAAAACAGTCCGTCGTCTTGTACTGCAGTAAAAATTGTTTTCTTGTTGTCATAAATCGACGCTCAAATGTTGCAAGCATCGTACGAGGCACGAGGAGAAGATTTGTGTCTGCGTCGTTGCCATGGTTACTATTACGCATAGACAACTCGAAAGCCGCATACTCTGGTAAAGGCGAGAAGCAGCCATCAGATTTAGTATTGATCAAGTAAAAGGTAGTGACGAACAAGTCGTGACTATCAAAGGTGTCTTTGACGATTTCACGTAGTTGCTTACGCTTAAATCCGGCTTAAAATTCCCCAATTTTCTGTAGTTTACAGAACTAAAAAAAAAAAAGAATGCCAACACACATGATGTAACGACAAGTTCGTCTTCCGAAAGCAATTCATCTAAATAGTAGTTAAAGTTTTTATTTCTCATTGAAGCACAGATATTACTTCAAGTAGAAGGTGTTGACTCCTCACATTAAAAAAAAATGGCCAGATTGCTTTAAAATAGCATTTAAAAAGCTATTTTTTCGGAAATTTTTATTCGAAGCAAGCATGGATCACATTTCAGGCCCCCCCCCCCAAGTAAGTGGAGGCAGAGCTTTTTAGTTTGTGCTGCGGATTATGTAGTATTGATACAACAGTACTGATCAGACTAAATAAATGCCGCGTCAATTATGTTTATTTCTTACAAAAAAATCCATGCGGGAGGGCCTAAGAACTATTTTTTTTTTACTTTGCATGGCCTAAACAAATAATTTTATCTATCTTTGAAAAGTTGAAAAAGCCAATTTACTGAATTTTTACAGTTGCAATATATTTTTGGAACAAATAAACATGTTGCAAAAAATTTTTGGAGTTGCAGTTGTGCTCTTCGGGACCCCCCCCCCGCCACTAGCGTGGCGGGGTAAAAGTTAAGCACGAACTCTATCTTCGCGAAATCACAAACTCTTGCGATGTGGTAAAGTTGAGGCGTAATTCTACAAAATAGCTTATTGGTAAGACGCCAACACCCCTGCGTAATTATTTATATCCTATACGTCCTACCTACTCCTCACCACCAATTGGAACGCCTGGTAAAACTCTCAGGCGGTAATTCGCTGTAGGTGAATTCGCAACTGTGCACACATTCTAATGACATTATTGTAGAATCCGTTTTCTCCGTTCGCTGTTCTACCAGTCGCCTTTTCTAGAATTACACCCTATTCACATCTGTAAGAATTCGCACCGATTTAGACAAACGTCTAGCAACGAGACATTGCAAGGCAGAACGTCGCGAGACGTCACATCTGGTGGAGAGACCCCACCAGACGAAACTAGAAGGAGCTTTGGTTTGTTGTCGTGAGATGCCTAAAGAAGTCTCGCTACTACGTCGCATCCGGTGTGTGGCGCTTTGGAGATGCTGTGACAGGTTACGACAAAATGTCCTGTCGTGAGACCAAATGTCTAACCGCATACCAAATTAGGCAAACGTATCGCGACGAAACGTTGCGAGACAAAACGGCGCATCTGGTGAAGAGACCCCTCACCAATCGTAACTTTCAATCGGAGCTTCGTTTTGTTGTCGTGAGACGCCTAAATACGCCTAAATAGGTCTCGCGGCAGTATCTCATCCGGTGTGTGGCGCTCAACTCATTTGCTACGGTTTTGGACACGTCTGCAGCAGATTGAGACAGGTTACGACAAACTATTTTGTCGTGCGACTAAACGTCGAATTTGGTGTGCGGCTCGACAAAATGTCGTTGCAAGACGAAACGTCGCGAGACGTCTCATTTGGTAGAGACCCCCCCCCCCCAACAGACGAAAATAGAAGGAGCTTCGCTTTGTTGTCGTGAAACGCCTAAAGACGCCTAAAGACGTCTCGCGACAACGTCGTATCCGGTGTGCGGCGCTCAGCTCATTGCTATGGTTTTGGTGACGTCTGCAGCATCCTGAGACAGGTTTCGACAAAATGTCCTATCCTGCGACGTTTTGTCAATGTTGGTGTGCAGCAACCATTACGTCGTGCAAAAGCACCCATTTATCACCCAGAACGAATTTTTGGATCTTCTTTACGTACCTATCGTTCTTCTTTGGGCCTACACTTCCTGTAATGTAGTTTTCACCCAACAAAAAACAGTGTGATCACGTGTAACTCACACCACATAAGCTGGGGTACATTCCAAAATTGAAGAATTTCCCCAGGTACACGTGCTATCACGGAGATCGTGTCAGATGTCGCATCACAATCCCCTGCTCTGGCTTAATGTTTAACGGTTACCCGTACATGTAGTATTCAAATTATTCCTCAGACGGCAAACCACGCAACCGAACAAACCATGCTCGTCAAGGTTGGTTCGTGAGGGTAACTGGGGAAACAGGGGGCTAACATTGCAAACGAATCGACTGTCTGACAATCAGAATTTTAGTTTAATTTAATTTAAGGAATAGCATTTATCGTCATTATACATAGATCGTGATACGTATTCTTTAATGCAACAACAACAAAAAAAAAAACCAGTAATCTAGACACACGCCAGTGTGTGTCCGCCAAGTAATAGTAGATCATCCGATTGTAGACATCCGATAGTTAAAAAATGATTGTTGATGAAAAAAAGTCGGCAGACTGTGTCTTTTAACTGAAACCAACTTATACCCCAATGCGTAAATTCCCCATGCGGTAGAAATCCTTGCAAATCGTTTGAATCGGGTGTCTTGGGTCCAGTAACGAAGAAAACCTCAACACGATAATGTGGGAACTTGTTCGTTATGGAGAAAAATTCCTCTCAATAACGTTGAGTTTTACTAGTGACTAGTAACTAGTAACTAGCTAATCACCAGGCTCCCATGTTAATTCTCATAGGATATAAAGACACCTCTACAGCTCATTAGGGAAAGTTGCCAGATCTAAATTTCGGCAGACAGGTAAAGCGTCATATGGGGAAGTGCCTTTTTCTAAAATGGGAGTTGCAGCTATAAGCACGTGGCCCTGAAGTGGCTCGTACGTGCAAAATTATTGTTGTCATCCAACAGTAGATTATAACATGCTTAAGTGTTACGGCACTTATCATTTCAGCACTTAATTGTCAGAATGCATTGTTGTTGAAATAGGTGGTTCACTAAGAGACAGAATATCTTGCTGGCTTCTCTTATACCAGTTTTGGTAGTTATGGGTGGATATACGTTAAACAAAGAAGAAGACTAGGAAAAGCTAGTAAATAGAACCCAATGATCAAACGTATACAAACAATTCAATACTCTTATATGTATGACGCTTGACCACATCCCCCGATCACATTTTCCCCTTCCACTTCCTCCTTTACCTTTCTTGAAAAAGTAATAAACCTTGAAATTAACAGATGGAAACTTGAAAGCGGGGGTGGAGGCGTAGCATTTATTTGCATTAATTCAGTGCGTCACGTGGACGAGATTTATGTTGCGTTTCGGTTTTATAATTCTGCAAATAAGCTTCATAAAATAGTGATTAAAACTTCAACGTATCTTAAAGGGGTATACCTCCCAGCGCCATTTTTCTCGATCCTCCACATCAAGTACGGCCCCAAAGGTCTCCTTACCGTTAGTCAATCCCTTGGTAAAAATCCGTTTTAAAATGTGGCGTATAAGATTTCTGTTGAATATTGGTAACTTTTTTAAGTCCGTCCCGCCCTTATAGGATGCTTTGCGCGCTTACGATAACCATTACGTTTCATCTCTGTGTGTGCATGTACTAATTTTCTAATAACTACCATGAGATTAAAAATCTAAAAGATTAATGCGGTAAAAATTAAAATTAATTATGCCAATAGATCGCCGAGGCAAAAGTATAAGACACTAGCCTGGAAAATTATAAATTGTGATGTTAAAATAAGAGAATCATTCCGGTTTGTGACGACACCATTAATGCTGGTTCGTGTATTATGCGCAATGCCAATTGAGACAGTAGCTACGCTCCTCGCTGCGAGGAACGCAGCTACTATCTCAGTTGACCGTGGCAAGGTATATACGCGGATGGCGATCAGCGCGTGGCTGTTATAAGGCAGGCGGGGTGTTGCTTTAATCGTAAATCCGTAAATAAACTCTTGCGTTGTGTTGCGTTACGTTTATTTCTGTCACGTTGAATTACGGCCGATACGATGACGAACCGTTCTGGAAGCGATTTGGGGTAGTAAAAAATAAAACCATTACCAATTTGTGACGTGTGGAAACAACTCGAGATACTTTTGCTTGGTCCAACCTAGTTAATATTCTCTCACACTATTGGTCGGCTGATATTGTACACGTTAGTTCAGTTTACTCTTGCTGCTTTTTCAGGGAGACAAGAAAAATAACATCATCCCGAAATTTTCATAATTAGGGAAATTAGTTGTAATAAGAACACAACTGTGATCTATGGAGCTTGATTTTGTACGGCATATGTGATACATACTGTTATATTGTTGAAAATTTGCAAGCTAAGGCTCGAATGTTCAATGGACTGCAGTGTGGGGGGGGGGGGG
>JAHWFP010206222.1:0-28105 GCA_023313725.1 Lithobius niger | reverse complement strand
GCAAAATACCGTACAGTGTGTATTTTTGTTTTTGAATTTGAGCGTTACAATTGTGATCGATTGATTTCGAACATTCAAAGTAGAAGATGGTTCATTTTTTTAGGCTATAAGGTTTTAATATTTGGTTTGGTGTGAATTGAATTTTTTGGGGCAGGAGGAGGGGGTGTAGGTAAATATATTGCGCTCCAATTTGGTGTTTTGCACTCCAAACTTAGTTCTGGAGTGCAAATTTTGCACGGTCCAAAATTTTAAAATTTGACCCTTGCTGTCCTGTCGAGTCACATGCATGTGTGTGACAAGTTACAAATTACAAAATAAGTAGTTGGCCATGCATGTAGAGCGCAGCCACTCACACAAAAAGTCCAGTTTTACGATAACATGAAGCAGAGATAAGCTAGTGTAATCACTGGACCATAGGTGCATTTCAAACGTTAGAAAAAAGTTATCTAAAGTTTTGTTAATGTTAAATACAGCTGGTGATAAGAACGTAATGTTTTTGTGAACCAATGAAAAGTCATAATTGCTGCGTTGAACAAAATGTTAAATTAAATGAATATTACAACTTGGTGCTTTTTTTGTCTAAATCAACACTGTCGCATATTGTCGCAACGAATGTGCAGCTCAACATGCTGTGCTCCTCTGCCAAATTCCTTCAAATGCTACTGAATATTGTAAACAGGTTGAGGCTCAGCTGGATTTGTGCTTTAACCCCGAGAAATTGGTTTGCTTTGTGGTTGTATCAAAAGGTTGTGGATGGAAGAACTTTACCCCACCAAAGATCTTCCTTGTTGGCAAGCCTGTGATCAAAGTGCTAGGTATCTGGGGCACATCATCAGCAAGGATCTGCGTGATGATGCGGATATTCGCCAGCAGTGTTGCACATTGTCCATTGCAGGGAACTCTTAAAAGCAAATTTTGACACCTATGACAGATAGGCGATGAGCCGCGTGCTTAAAGCCGGCTGTACTAGTCTGTACACGTGCAGCTTGTAGATCCACTATATGAAAGCTAGCATGAACAAGCTTTGTGTTTGCTTTAATAACACTTAAACAGGTTCATGGCCGACCCACATGGTTTAGTGCCAGTCAACTGCTTGTCGGCGGCTGCTTTCAGGAGGGAGGCAGTTTAGGGCTTCTCAGGTATCCTGATGTCTACCAACACTGTCATACATATGGTCAGTCACTTTGCCAGTCAAAGAAGAGGAACCACGAATGCGTGGCATTTGATATTGTAAGGCGACATTATGTAGTTGACGGCTTGTGTCGGTTATCTTTTCGCTTGGGTTGCTTTTATCTATTGTTGTTTATTTATGTCGCGTAGGCCAGTAAACATACATTTGCTGTTATATGTGTGGACCATTTGTTGGTGTGATTGGAAAATTAATAACAATAGTAATAATAATAATTATGGGAAAGATATTATTTTTTAGTGACATTGTAACTTGATGAAATAATAATGAGAAGAGCATTGTTTGATAATGCTATGTGGTGGAAGGCTCTCGCCTTTCATTCCGATCAACTCCTGTACACTACTATCACCATCAAAGCACAATGCTATCATTTTATTGTACAGTGAATATGGTGTGTTGTGGTTGTTTGTACATGTGCGTGCAAGCATGGATATGAACCAACTACATTCCAGTTGTAGAATATCCTATAGTTTGTTTCTGTGTCTGATACAGTAAGTATTAAACACTTCATTTTTCTGCATTTTATTTTTTCCTGGGATTTTCCTAAAAAATGAAAGGGGTTGTCATCAGTAGTTTATTTTTACTGTGATGATGCATGCTTGGATTTGTACAACCACATCACACCATCTTCACTGTGGAATAATGATAGCATCGTGTTCTGGTGATGATAATGCTGTACAGGAGTTGAACGGAAAAAAGGACAAGAGCAGGTGACAGAGGTTCTTGTAAGTGAATTAACTAAAGCAGTAAAATGAAGTTAGCAATAGTGAATTTTGTGTTGAAGACCCTGATTTTGGACCAGAAGGCGGTGTTTTTCACATATGTTGGTGCCCAATGATGTAAAAGCACATGAGATTTTCATTCCTGGTGGACTTTAAAAATCAAATGGCCAACTACCATTAAGCCATAGGGCTATTAAAATTGAGCCAGTTTTGTGCACTTGTTGAATTTCAGATGAAGCAATTGGGTCGTGGACTTTGTTAGATATGTGGGAAGATCATGCGGTAGCTGTGTGTTCAGCGCCCGACAAGAAGCCATTCGTGGTGAGCCCCTCTTTGTGTATACTTGCTTGCCTGTTTGTTAGTGGGATATGGTACAATATTTGTATTATTTGGTTGCTTTGAATATCTTAGGTTGTCGGCAAGATTCCTGCTGATTGTTTAAAGGAAAGCATCAATTGGGTGCGCCTTGACTTGGAAGAATCTTCTCCTCCTGTCCTACTTTGGAATGTTATGACATTACAGCCGCCTCAAGAATATGTCAATGCTCGATTCAGTATGTGATGTGTTAAATATTTCAAGCATTGGCTGTTATTGAAAAAATGTAATTTGTCTTATTATCTTCAGAGGATTTACAGTACGAACTTATTCTCATAAAGCCTGTTGGCTTTGAGGGTCACATCCAAGAAGTGCCATTGATTTTGTGGCCGCATGGTAAGTGAACGCTATTAAAGTAACACACATCACGTTTAACAAAATTTTAAAAATAACATCTAATGAATATTGTGCAATGCAGTTGTGTAATAACCCATTCGCACCGCTTCGAGATCTCCGACCGACATGTTGTGACCGACCGTGGCTACGACAGTCACCCGCTCAGGCGTCATTCACTGTTGTGTGCTGTTGATCACAGCAAATGCAAGATTTCATTATATCCGTGAGTGGACTGACGTCACCAGCTGACTGACAAGTTGCTACAAACATGATAGTGAAATTCAAGATAGCAGCAGAGCACACTTTGATTAATGCACTTTGCTTTCACGAACATCTCTGCAATTGTCGAGAACTCTAAAAAAAATCATGCTATATTCAGTGGTGGCATAATTTCTTAAATAAAATATAGACCCCCAATATGATGGGCGATATGTCCTTAGCCTAGCTTTGAAACATAAGCATTCTTGCAGAACTCATTGTGCAGCATTGACACGAAGACTGTGTGCTCCAAATGAGTTGTATTTGAAAGTCAAATTAAAATAAAGTGTCCAACAAATATTTTAAATGTTTGGCTAGGTCTCTAGTTGTTTTAAATTGTAATTGATGCATAAAACTTTTTCGATTCTTATCTTATTCTGAACATTTTTAGTTTTTTTCCATACAGGTTTAAATTTGAACAGGGGAGTAGATGGGTAGCTGAGTACAAATTAGACTTCATCTTGGCTCATGCAAAACATTAAAAAAATTTCAGCAGCTAGCAAAACCAAAAACCTGTGCTGCCTTTCTCACAGCATTGGCTTGCTTCAAGATTCCATTGTTTTCTATCCCATTTGCCTAGTTTAAGCACATTCCCACCACGCATTATCAGTTTTGCAGCATTCTGCCTTATTATTCTTGGTGTTTTATTGGAAAGTAGTCGTAACTGATGGCTGCACCAAAAAAAATCAAAATTTCAGCACATTTCAAAATTGGAAATCGAACGTTTCATGGGCATGCGTAACCTGAACAAAGATGGCAGCTTCTGTCAAAGCTAGAGGCTGCAATTCTGTGTGGTTAATGTGGGAAAACACGAGTAAATGACGCGTCAAGTAAAGATATGTTAGAAAAACATGTTATTTGACTCGACAAGATATTTTGGAACTTATATAAATGTTTCTGGCTCTTGGATGCAAGTCAGGTTTGTAATACGTGTAGATTAAAATGGCTTGAATAAAAATGGAATTGCCGTTATATTGACCCGTACTTGAAGCAAGAACCTTTCCTGCAGTAGACGTGTACTTACTGGTAGACATCTCTGGTAGGACTGTAGTCTATTTTACGTGACCTGCAAGATGGGTAGGGGTACTGTCCAGGCGACCTACTGGTTGGGAAATGGGAATGAATTGAAGTGTGCCATTGCCATACATTGACGTATGGGCATTGTTGTCAGTTCATCCAGTTCTTGCAGTGTGCTGCTTATGTTTGAGTTTTAACTTAATCTTTCTTGTTTTGTAGGTGGTCCTCATGCTGCTCATGTAGCTGGCTACCAACTCTTCACAACGTTATTTGCAAAATTAGGGTTTGCATCAGCTTTAGGTTTGTTAAATTGCTTAATGCTTTAGGTAGTGGGGTTAATTCTTGCCATTGATACGCAATTATTGATGATTACAGTTAATTATCGTGGCTCTGAAGGATTTGGTGAAGATAATCTCAAATCCCTTCCTGGCAATATTGGGACGCAAGACGTCATGGATTGTCAGGTAGAATCAATGACTTTGGCCTGTACTGTAATTTCTTTTTTCCAGAACGTAATTAACTTAAGCTTATGTGTATTTTACAGTATGCAGTTGAAACACTAGTAGAAGAGCATGGATTTAATCCCAAAAAAATAGTGTTGTTTGGCGGTTCCCATGGCGGCTTTCTTGCAGCTCACTTAATTGGCCAGTTCCCAGTAAGATACAAGCATATTTAAGCTCCATTCCTAAATGAACAAATGTTATAATTTATTTTTTTTAATACAACAGAAATTTTACAAGGCGTGCATATGCAGAAATCCTGTGATAGACCTGACTAGTAAGTATTACTTTTAATAATTCTAAAAGCTAGGGAATGCAATTCTGTGCGGTTATTGTGAGTAAAGACTAGGAGTAAATAACGCTTCCAGTAGAGATATGTTTGATTTGTTATATAGACAAGTTATTTGATAAGACAAGTTATTTTGATACTTGTGTAAATGTTTCTTGCTCTTGGATGCAAGTCAGGTTTGTAATACATAAAAATCGTACGAATTAGAGCGGAATTGTCATGGTATTCAGTGTAATTGAACCAAGAAGCCTTCCTTCTAACTTTGATTTTTTTGTGTGGATTAAGTTATTATTATGTAGTGGAAGTGAATGTATGTCCTAAGTATTATGGATTATTCTTGTAGCTACACCTTTCTTGTGTAGCTACAAGAAAGAGTGAAGGAACATGTATGGGACACCCTCAACGAAGTTTTGAATAACGGCATTGCCCTTCACCACAGAAACACAAGTCATGCCATTTCTTCGAATGAAATCTCTGTGCCAGTCAAGTCTAACTCCCTCAACGAACCCCTCTTAAGAGCTCTAGAATCTCTGGCCATGAAACGTTTTCAAAAACATGGAGTTCCTTCAATGAACATCGTTAGTGCAGCATACAACGAAATTGACCGACTAGTGCACCCCCGTCTGGCCTCCAAGCTCAGCCCACAATGGAGTGTCCAGTTGCAGCGACCTATAAAGATAGCTGTAGATAGATGGTTCAAAACGACGTCGCCACGTGATGTGAAGAGAGTTTATGCCGTTTTGTGAGTGGATTTCTGACGAAGGTGGTCGGATAAACCACCGAAAATTTAAGAAGAACTTTGTTTTATTGTTCTCCATTAGTAGTAATTAGGGTTCGACCGGGTCCGGGTAAATACCCGACCCGGTACCGGGTAATGCTATTTTTAACCCGGCTCGGACTCGGTAAAAATTCGACTGAGTACAAACAGGGTAATCATTATTTGTTGAAAAAATTATTTTTATTTTCGTAGTTTCATTTATACCTTCTGTATCCCCCTACAACTACTTGCACGCAATAGATATTCGTTAATGTGCACAGAAAAAATCAGATAAATTGCTTTAATAGTTTCATGAAACCAATTTTTTTTAATTACGGGCTGTAAACGAATAAATATCCGTGTAGAGAAAACGCGTCCGTAAGTCGGCTATAGTTACGCTAAAAATCGTTGTTCCCACCTGATAAGCGATAGTGTGAAGGCTTATAGTCTCCTTTTCCATTTTAGTTGTACATCGCAGCTACTGCACGATAGGCCGAAAGGCTCATTGTTTTACTTGGTAACAGAAATTAATTAAACATGGTTCGCTATTTACCAAAATTGTCCCTTGATTGTCACAAATCAAGGTGCGAATTTTCGGTGGTCTTTTATCTTTTAGACAGATCTCCCACCTTCTCCCCGTTTCTCCAAGTCAAAAGGCGTTCAACGCTCGAAGTGCCTGAGGAAGGTGGGAGATCTGTCTAAAAGATAAAAGACCACCGAAAATTCGCACCTTGATTTGTGACAATCAAGGGACAATTTTGGTAAATAGCGTACCATGTTTAATTAATCGCAGCTACTGTTTTAATTTTTAAATGTTGTGAAACATCATCTTTCTCGTGATTTTCAACAACGAACTGAACATAAGCGCTCACGTGAAATCCGAAGCGCGCCATGGCGGCCATTGTGAAATCGCCCATCAGCTAATGACAGCGTGCCAAATCGGTCACGTGGTGCCAACTGGCCAATGAGGGAATACGATCTTCCATCTGCTTTGGAAAGGCAGCTCGAGACCACCAGAAAGAGCCTCTTACATTCCATCTGATTGGCCAATGCCAAACGGGCATCGAGAAAATATGTTGAGAGGCCCGGTAGAGGGGAATTCCAGCTTTTCAGTGAACCCAAGATGGCGCTCAGTCAAATGGTCCGATCGCTACCGCTGTCGAAAATGAAGTTTTTTGTTCTTGAACTACGCAAAAAGGAATGAACACCACATCTTTGCAGTTTTTAGTGAGACTGCACTCAACTAAAGTGCTTTTTATAAAAGTATAGACATCGTTAAAAACGTTTTGTTTACAGAAATCGATGCACAACATATCGGGTAGCGAATTTCAGCTTTTCCCATGTCGATATTTTGGCCGAAAATTGCATTTTTCGACCCGCACTTCCCCATAAAAGTTTCGACGTGTATATACGTCGTTACTCCACTTGGGCCACATCGTTGCTTAAAGGTTTAAAGCCAACAAAGGCCTATTGGGAGACAAAGTAACCAAAATGAATTTTATTTTTCACTTCACTTTATTATTAAAAAATGTGGAACAAAGAATTGCTGTTCAATTTAATTTTTGAATTCACTTTATTTAATAACGTAAAGTTTATAATTAAAAAATTTGGAAGAAAGAATTACTGGTATTTTACAGTTATTTAAAGTTGGTTTCGTTCATTGTTATACTATGCGCAATACAAAACTGGACGAAAGCAAAATGAAAATGAGTGAAAGCAACAACAAAAAAAACGAAACCAAAGTAAAAAAAGCTGCATATTAAACTTAAAGCAAAAATTGAAAATCTACGACCCGGTTTTACTACCCGGACTCGGCTCGGTAGGTATTCATAATTACTCGGACCCGGCTCGGACTCGGCTCGGCTCGGTTTTTTGTAACCCGGTCGATCCCTACTAGTAATGTGTCCTTTCCCGTGTATGATATTGCACAATATAAGCCTTGCTTTCGATTTCAAAGGTTAAAAGAACTCAACTTCATGACATAAATGTCTCGTAACCCGCTAAAACCGGAGTACAGCATCATTGTAAACCCGAATTAACAAGAGAAGGATTTCACTGATACTTCTGGTTAGTCTTTCTCATGATAAAATTGATTTTTTTAATACATTTTTAGGAAATTTTACAGAAAAAATGGAATGTTAAAATTGTTTACACGTTTTATAGTACTAGTAACGATGTTTCTATTGCCCTTCGGAAACATAGATTACCTGTGTTTTTGTTGCATTCTTTCTGAAGGATGCTTCTCCCGTTGGAGGATTCTTCAAATCGTCGCTAGATGGCCAGCAGCGCAACCTGGTCTGCGCATGCTCATGCGCGACCCCTCTTATAAAAGCGGCTTGGCGATGCTCGCCTGCCATCTTTTTTCCCTCCACCCGACAACGAATGGTCGCTTTACTTCTGTCGTTCTCCAGCTTCGCTTTCGCCTTCACCTACGCCTTCGCCCGCAGCTCCGTTCGCCTTCGCCATTGGGAAGTCCAAACACCGTTCCTGATGGCAAGATCCCGATCTTCGGCTAAGCACTCGCCCAAGACTGCGCCTTCGCCCGCCAGCCCTACGCCTCCTGATCCGGAAATTTTGTGGACGCTGCGCCTATGCCTTCGCCTCTGCCTTCACCTCCACCCACACCACACCACACCGTGTGTTATCACCGGCGCCCCTTTTCCCCGCCGATTTCACCATTACCTTGCGGCAACCACAAAACTTAGCGCCTCGACGTCTTCATGTCGTCACACACCTACTCCGACTACTGACGTTCCTTTGGATTTATCATCGGCTTCGTCACATAAATTCCACACTTCACGCCGCAGTCACTCAATGGCTGCCAAAGAAGTGCACAGGCTCATGGACCATGCGATCAGAAAATTCAGCTATAAAAAGAAGTCTACGCCTCCTTCGCCCCAAACAGATTCAATTTCTTACACTAAAACCTGGTTAATCTCCACCAATCCTGCCGTTGAACACCTCACCATGTCGGCAGGACCATCTTCCCAGCGGCTTCACACCTCACAACCCTCCAGCTCAACAAACTCTTCGCCTTCACCTACGCCTTCGCCTACGCCAAAGACCACAACTACGCCTACGCCAACAGCAACGCCTTCTGTGCGTCGCCCTTCTGAAAACCTTCGGCTCCGCCGACACGCAAACGTCGATTCCCTTCTCCGTCATCTTCCTCCTCCTCATACGACTCTCAAGATGACTCGGATCTGAACACCGCCTGTGCACTCAACAATTCCTCCCGAAATTCTTCATCTTCTCGGCATGCTCATTTCTCCAATGATGACTCCGAAGAAGAAGACAATGACGATGAAGCATCAACCATTCCTCTTTGCCGACTACTCAAAACGGTTGAAAAAAGTGTACTGGCGGCTTTTCTTTACAAACCTCCACCAGATTCTGCCACCCAACTATAAATCGAGGCCTCGCTACCGGTTTCAGTTTCTGTCAACGCGACCGCTAAAAGGCAAAAGAAGGATGCTGGGTTGGTCCACGACCCTGCTAACTACACTCCTTCGCAACGGCGGCATCCTTCTGGGAAAGGGTGAACCCCTCATCCTCGACCAAGAATCTCCACCACCACGACCAGGTAAAGAAAACTGGTACTTCTGACCCTTAGGAGAAGGTTCCGCTTACCTAAGAAACTTCGAAACCTACAAAGAAAATGAATTCCTCACCTCGGAAACAAAAATCGATTTTGGATCTTCTCTGTTCATCCCAAGGAGAATCGAAGTACCTTCTGCCATTATCAAAGACAGTATTAAATGATTTGAAAACACTTATATTACCTCCAAGAATGTTTCAACAATAGTTCACTTAAATTTTGGAAGAAGAAAACACCGTTCCTCCTCTTTAGAAGACCACACCACAGCAGAAAACGTTCGTTCGATGTACGCTTACTCCATGTTCCACTTTAAATCTTCGCGCATGTGCTGCCGACCACTGATCTCTATGTTATTCACTAGAGGGCAGTTCGACGACTGCTGTCAAATTCCACTTCATGTCTAATTTGGCAATTAGAGGCAATGGGACAAGTTCTTCAATTTGGTCGTGGGAAGGGCCAGTAAGGTTCATGAGAGGCACTCGTCAACGAGAAAATCCATTAATTGTGAGGGATTCAAGTGCCCGGAGGTGTGCTCCTTGTTTGGTGTTGGAGTGGAGGAGCACTGACGCCTGGTCCCAAGCAATATTGTGGTTGGTCTTGTGATGATGTTGGGCAATCCCATTCAATTTTTCTCCTCGTCGGGTGTCTCCCACGTGCTCCTTGAGTCGCAAGAGCAACCACAATATTGCTTGGAACCAGGTGTCAATGCTCCTCCACTCCAACACCAAACAAGGAGCACACCTCAAGAAATCCCACTTCGACCGTGAGACGTTCGTCTTCCTTGGCGTATTCTTCGACCTAACTTCTGCGACCATTATTCCTTCCCAGGATAGGATCTCTGCCCTCTTGACGTTGGTCAAGCGCTTCCTTTGCCTCTCGGTCTACACCCTCACGGAACTCAATTCCCTCATTGGTACATTGAACTCTAGCAAAAACTCTACCAAAAAAGGCATTCAACGCTCAAAGTGCCTGAGGAAGGTGGGAGATCTGTCTAAAAGATAAAAGACCACCGAAAATTCGCACCTTGATTTGTGACAATCAAGGGACAATTTTGGTAAATATCGTACCATGTTTAATTAATTTCTGTTACCAAGTAAAACAATGAGCTTTTCGGCCTATCGTGTCGATGACCAGGCCTCTTCATTACTTTCGCATCGACGAATGGTGATTTCGAGTGTCGTGCTGCACCCAAGACATTTCCCTTCGCCACTCTGCTTTGGTGGGCAGACGTTCTAACACTATCACAAACGATACCTCTACCTGGACCTTCACCTCCTCACGGATGCATCCCTTCAAGGTTGGGGTGCACGTATTGCTCACCACTAAGTCTCCGGTTCCTGGCTGCCCCACGAACAAAGTAACCACATCAACATTCTCAAACTTCGGGCAGTCCTTTACGCCCTTTGTCATTTTTAACATCTCGTTGCAGGGAGGATAGTTCAAGTCCATGCGGACAATATGACTGCCATCTCCTATCGCCAGAAAGTAGGGGACACTTGATCATGCAACCCGTCGAAAATATTTCGTCTCTACATCTTTCTGAGAACCACTCTCTTACCACTCAACATTCCTAGCAACCAGAATGTGTTTGCCGACTCTCTGTCTCGCCACTTTTTATCATTCGGCGAGTGGACCATCAAGCAGTCCATCTGCGAATCTCGGTTCAGCATTTGGGGTCACGTTGCCCGACTTTGCCAGTTTGTATACCCAGTTGACCGTGTTTGGCCAGTGGACGCTCTTACCCTTCGATGGGATCACCTGTACGGCTACCTGTTTCCTCTTGCCCCTTCGCAAGATTGCACTGTCCCTTCTGATAGCACCCAACTCATCAGCTGCCACATGGTTCCCTCAGCTTCTGGACCTCCTAGTCGACCTACCATGCTGTCTCCCGGACATCCCGGATCTACTCTCTCAACTTCACGGATCCCGATTCCATCCTTGTTTGCAATCCCTGAAACTACACGGGTGGCTACTATCATTCTACTTCTCACGGCAGCAGGCAATTCTGACGAACAGGCCTCCCGCATTGCCTCCAAAGCTATTCGTTCGTCCGCCGGCAAGATCTATGACAGACACTGGCACCGCTGGTATCGTTATCGTTGGCGTCTCCCAAAGTAAGTCAATCCAGTCATTCCCCCCTCTTCCAAATTTCTTGGAGTTCCTCAATGACCTCTTCAAGGAAGGCCTAAAAGGCGCTACCATCTTGGTCTATCGTTCTGCTCTTAACTCGGTCTTCAAATGTGCAGGCAGTTCCCACTTTTTAAACGACTTTTGAATTTCTGCACTCGTCAAATCCTTCGAACTCGAGTGGCTGGTCACACGAAGGCTGCTGACGTCACCTTACGAACCTTTCGCTTCTTGATACGTCAGTCATCTTACCCGGAAAACTGTGTTTTTGATAATACTCACCGCCTGTCTTCGTTGCAGTGAAGTCCAAGCATTATCTGCCTCTGCCACCGAGTGTTTCTTCCTTGCGGACTTCAAGGGGGTTACTCTGACCCCTCGCGCTTCTTTTCGGGCCAAAACCCAGAAATCTTGCGAACATTCCATACCTTTCATCATCGCAGCGCTATCCAACATTCTTTGTAGTGAACCTGCGCGTCAACTTTGTCCTGTACGAGCCCGTCGCTTTTATCTCAAGAAGACCAAACCGTTCGCAAAGGTCGCTTACAGCTTTTCTTCCCCTGTGGGCTGGGGGTAGAATAAGCCCACCGTACCCCTGCGTGTCGTAGAAGGCGACTAAAAGGGAACCCAAGATCACGGTCTGCTAGTGTGCCAAGGGTCTGCATGGCGGAGGGTTTTTAGTCCGTCTTGAACACTAGCAACCTCAACACTACGGTTTGCGAGTGCGCCTACGGTGTGTATGGCGGGCAGGTATAACACCCGTCGCAAGCACTAGTCGGAAAGAGGTGAAGGGACATCCGGACAAACCGGGCCCGGGGTGGCTGCTTAGAGGATGTTTGGGGGTTTGAATCCCCTTTTGGGTTTGATTCTAATTTGCCCGTTCTGGCCACTGGGCTTTTCATCCTCATCCCCCAGCATGTTGGCCGTGTGCTGCAACCTAGTAATCCGTGGAGGCGGAGATCCTGGCTTTCGGGCTTTGGCTCCTTATTCCGGAGGACGGATGGCCTGGGCGAGCCGGCCTAAGGTCAATCGGCTATGACCTTTCGGGTCCTGTCGATGTGGGGAGGCGGCTTGTGTTGTATCCATTTGCATCACGGACCCGAACTGTTTGGGTTATCGACGGAGGTGGTGTGTACGGCTTCCTTGGTGGCCTCGCCTCTCGGCATGCTTAGGCTGCCACCTCTCGGAGATAGACGGCAGTGTTAGCTTCCTGGTGCAAGGCCCTGGATATGCGGCTTCCGGCCCTGCATCACCCGAGTGCCGCGCGGGGCTTTATTTTCTGGGGAGCGCACCGCCGCGACTTCTTTTTTGCTCTCAATGGCAACTTCTTCCCCCCCCCCTCACCCGCAAAATTTTCTTCCCCCCAAAATTCTTCCCCTCCTCGCCGCACTAGCAAGCGCCAGAGGACGGAACCTGAGATGGTTGGGCCTGGTGCCCAGTTACCAGGCCTTAGTAAGTTCCTGGTGGTGACAGGCGAGGGCCGAGATGTTACGCAACTCGGTCTATTCGCTGTACACAAAGCTTTGAAAGGGATCTGTGGTTCTGATCCAAAGAGTGTCTCTCGGCTCCGTGCTGGGGGATACCTTGTGGAGGTTGCAGACGATGATCAGACGAAGAGGCTTTTGAAAGCGAGGGCACTGGGGTCATGCCAAGTGCATGTCGAGCCGCATCGTACTTTGAACAGCAGCAAGAGGGTCGTGACATGCTTCGATTTGAGGGGTCTCAGTGATGATGTCATCCTGGGCGAACTCAATTCACAGGGTGTTACGGCTGTGAGGCGTTTGACACGGAAAGGCGAGAATGGTGCCCAGCCAACTGACACCTTTTTCCTGACCTTTGATACACCAGTGCACCGCAGTACATTACTGCCGGTTACCTGCGCTTGAAGGTCAGGACTTACGTACCGAATCCGATGCGGTGTTTCCGCTGTCAACGCTTCGGCCATACCAGCGGCTCGTGTAAGGGTAGGCCTACCTGTGTTTCCTGTGCTCAGGCAGCCCATGAAGGCGCTGACTGTGCTGGCCCGGAGCAGTGAGTCAACTGCGGTGGTCAGCACCAAGCCTCTTCACGGGACTGTCGTGTTTATGTTGAGGAACGTCGAGTGCAGGAACTAAAGGTGAAGGACGTGCTTTCCTACTCGAAGGCCCGAAAGAAAGCCAAACTATCGGCACCGGCAATGACACATTCTTTTGCGCAGGTGTGCAGTGCACCAATTCCTGGCCCAGTTAGTGAGTCTGCTGATTTGGCAGATTTACGCGCTGAGCTCAGGTCTTTGACGAGGACGGTGGGCAAGCTTATTACTTTGTTGACCCTGCAACATCCATCTCTGCAGGGTCTTTTGGGTCCTTCGGACCCGGTTGCTGCCTTGCCGTTTACATCTGCCCAGCCTGCAAATGCTTCTGCTCCTGCTGCTGCATCTGTTCCCAGGCAGGTTAAAGCTTCGGCTAAGCCTCCGCCTGCCCGGAGTGAACCACAGAAAATGTTGAAGAAGAAGGCTCCTGTTGGTAAAGCCTCAACACCACCCGTGAAGACGTCGCCACCAGGAGAGAAGGTGAAACGGTCGTTGAACGACCAGCTTGCTGAGGGGTCGGTTGTGTCCCCTCAACATCTTGATACTACTTTGCCCATGGAGCAGGGAGAGATTTCCTGTTCCAATTCTCCGGAACTTTTTCCTCCTTCCGAGGACAACTTTGTTCTGAACCTCACTCCATCTTTTGATTCGGGTGAGGATTCGGATGTTTTCGGATCGCCCAAAGGAGGAGTTGAGGAGAATGATTCAGTCTTCAGCCCGCCCTAATGCCTGCGCATGCCATCGTTCAGTGGAACTGCCAAAGTTATCGGACCCATGCCGAAGAGCTGCGGCTGCTTTTGTCGCATTGGCGACCTCTGTGCTGCTGTCTACAGGAAACCTGTTTTAAGGCGTCAGATAATCCAGTTGTTCGAGGTTATTCTGTCTACCGTCTGGAGGCTGACGCTGTGCCACGTGCACATGGTGGTGTTGCAGTGCTGGTTCAACACTCTCAGCCACATGCCAGT
Source organism: Lithobius niger (assembly GCA_023313725.1). Taxonomy (NCBI): domain Eukaryota; kingdom Metazoa; phylum Arthropoda; class Chilopoda; order Lithobiomorpha; family Lithobiidae; genus Lithobius; species Lithobius niger. The sequence continues at coordinate 13,904 of JAHWFP010206222.1, read as the reverse complement.
GTGCCTCTGCACACTAGGCTTCAGGCAGTAGCAGTTAGAATTTCTTTCCACTTCGATATTACTGTCTGTTCGCTTTATTTGCCACCAGATGAGGTCTTTGGGGTTGGTGACCTGGAGGATCTGGTCCGCCAGCTTCCTGCCCCTTTCCTGTTGCTGGGCGACTAACAGCCACCACGTCCAGTGGGGAGGACCTCATACTGACAACAAAGGGAGGATCCTTGAGGAGTGGATGCAGAGGGGGGTTCGTCTGCATCCTGAACGATGGAGCCATGACCCACTGTCATCTGGCCACAGGCAATTGGTCAGCGGTGGACTTAGCCTTCTGTTTGCTAGCCATCCCGGTTCATTTCAATTGGGCTGTCACTGCCGATCTGCATGGGAGCGATCACCTCCCCATTGTGTTGTCCGCAACACAAGGGGGTTCTGTGGCCTCCAGGCCAGCTCGGTGGGCGCTTAAGCGAGCTGAGTGATCAGCCTTTGCTGGGGCTGCTGTATTTCAGCGTGCGGTTGAGGACTTTTCTGATGTGGATGAACTTTCCACTCATTTCACTGATGTGGTCCTTGCTGCTGCTCATGCTACTATCCCGCGTACGTCCACGCAGCCGAGACGAGTTCCTGTTCCGTGGTGGACACCAGCTTGCGGACTGGCCATTCAGGCCCGCAGGCGTGCATTGCGTGCGTTTACGGTGAGCCCCACTACTGAAAACTTTGTGGCCTTTAAATGCTGCCGTGCCCTTGCCCGGTATGTTATCCGTGAGGCTAGGCGTGCTTCGTGGTTGGCTTATATTTCGTCAATCACGCGCTCCACGCCTTCTCGGCCAGTGTGGAGGAAGGTGCGCCAGATCTCGGGGAAGAACGTGCCTTCCCCGGTGTCGCAGTTAAAGGTAGCGAATGCCGTGATCTCTTCTGTGCCGGATATCGCCGATTGTCTTGCGTCTGCATTTGCGCGGGTCTCGAGTGATGACCATGATGATCCTGGTTTTCTCGGGATTAAGCGTAGAGAAGAGGCTCACTCTCTTGACTTTCGCACCGATGGGCTAGAGGAGTACAATTTACCGTTTACCTGGCAGGAATTTGTTTCAGCTTTGTCCAAGTCGCATGACTCCGCCCCGGGGCCTGATGATGTTCACTATCAACTGTTGAAACATCTGCCTCTTGCCTCCCAGCAGTTCTTGCTGGGGATGTTCAACCGTGTGTGGGCAGAGGGCTCTATTCCAGCAGCGTGGAGGACAGCAGTGGTCATCCCAATTGTAAAACCGGACAAAGACCCTACTTCTTCTTCCAGTTATCGCCCAATCGCTCTGACTAGCTGTGTCTGTAAACTTACGGAACGGATGGTCAGTGAGCGGTTGGTGTGGGTGTTGGAATCACAGGGATTCTTATCTGCGTCCCAGTGTGGCTTTCGATGGTTTCGGTCAACTATCGATCATCTAGTTGCCCTTGAATCAGATGTGAGAGAGGCTTTTCGCCTGCGTCATCATCTGGTTCAGGTTTTCTTTGACTTGGAGAAGGCTTATGATACGACCTGGCGTTAAGGGATTCTCCGTAGTATCTATGACTGTGGCTTGAGGGGACAGATGCCACTGTTGCTTTCCGCTTACCTCTCAGGCCGTTCTTTTCGTGTTCGTATCGGGGCGACTCTTTCCCGCCCGTTTGTCTTGGAGAATGGTGTGCCTCAAGGAGGTGTTCTTATGTCATCTTGTTTGCTATAGGTATCAACCCCATTGCTCAGCAAGCTGCTGTTCCCCAGTCATTGTTTGTCGACGACTTCGGCCTGCGCTTTCGGGTAGCTCGCATGCAGACCTGCGAGCGGCAGCTACAGCTGGCGATTAACAAAGTCCAGACCTGGGCGGTCAGTAATGGTTTCTGGTTTTCTCCGGACAAGACTGTGTGCGTCCACTTTTGCCGCCAACGAACACTGCATCCAGATCCTTGCCTGTACTTGGGACAGGCACAAATTCCTGTTGTCCCACAGGCACGTTTCCTGGGTCTGGTGTTCGATTCCAGGTTATCTTGGCTTCCACACTTGCGTCAGCTTAAAGACAAGGCTTTGCGGGCGCTTAACATCTTGCGGGTCATGTCGGGCACTTCATGGGGTGCCGATCGCACTGCCATGTTGCGCCTCTACCGAGCCCTTGTCCGCAGCAAACTTGATTATGCATGTATGGTCTATGGTTCGGCTAGTGACTCGACTCTCCAGATGTTGGCCACTGTGCATCACAGTAGCCTGCGTGTGGCGACTGGGGCATTTCGAACTTTTCCAGTGGTCAGCCTCTATGCGGAGGCCTTGGAGCCACCTTTGGCCATTCGTCGGCGACAGCTTGCCATTCAGTATGCTGTGCGTTTGCGTGCTGTGCAATCCAGTCCTGCTTGGTCCATGGTTTTTGGGCCAAACTTGCGAGTCGGTAGACGCAGGGTGGGTAAGGGTGATTTCCGCGATAGGCTCCAGCAGTTCTGTCAGGAGATAGCCTTTGAAATGCCCTGCGTCTTGAGGCTTGGGAGAATGCCAGTTGCCCCTTGGCTTGTCCCAAGTGGCAGTTTCATTTTCGCTCTGGCGTCCCTTCCGAAGGGTTCCACTCTACCAGCAAGGTACTTACAGGAGTTCCGGCGGCTGAGTTCTCAGTACGCCGGTTATCAGCGCCTGTTTATTGATGGGTCGAAGTCAGACGTTGGCGTGGCGTGTGCTTGTGTGTGTAATAGAGTAACGGTTGCCCATCGCCTTCCATCAGGCTATTCTGTGTTTTCTGCAGAGCTTTTGGCTCTTGGTTTGGCGGTGGAATGGATCCTTGACCTTCAGGGCACACATTTCATTATCTTTAGTGATTCCATGAGTGCCCTGGAGTCCTTGGCGAATTACAATCCTCGGAACCCCTTGACATAACGTGTTCAAGCTTTGCTTTCCCGCTAACCGTGCTTTTTTGCTGGATCCCGTGCCATGTTGGGATAGCAGGGAATGAGCAAGCTGATCCTGCTGCGAAAGGGACCCTTTCTGGCCCTCTCGGTAGGGATCTCAGCCTTGTTCCCTCAGATGCCTTTCCAACTCTGAGGTTACGCGCTTTTTGGCAAACCTTGTGGGACAGACAGGACGGTAATAAATTACGGGCCATTAAAGGCACTGTCGAGGAGTGGCACTCGGCGTGTCGCCGCAGTCGCCGTGAGGAGGTTGTGTTGGCCCGTTTGCGCATCGGTCACACCCGACTTACTCACTGTTTCGTTTTGCGGGGGGTTACCCCTCCTGAATGTTATTGGTGTCAACGGCCACTTACGGTCCGGCATTTACTTGTTGATTGTCGCCATCTTGATGGTGTTCGTTGTCGTTTCCATCTTCCGCATGACTGTCCTCTTGTGCGGCGTTTTTCAATTTTTGCAGGAGGTACAGATGTATGACAAGATTTAGATTAGGGGTTTGAATAACATCTCTGTAATGTGTGGTGCAGTGGCAACCCGGACCACTGCACTGTAACTGAGGTTGGCGCTAATGACCAAGTTGTCGACGCGTCATTAAGCCTCAATCCCCCCCCCCCCCTTACAGCTTTTCCTGCCTTTCACGAACACCTACGGCGAGACATCTACTTGAATGGTTGCTACCTGGATCAAGACTGTCATCTTGAACGTCTACAAAGCCTTAGATATCGACTGCGCCGACAACAACATCCGGATCACCGCCCGCGAACTTCGAGCCATCTCAACGTCCTGAGCGTTCCACAGTAACGTTCCCATCACCAACATCCTTGCAGTGGCTTCTTGGCGGAGTACTACTGTCTTCGCATCCCATTACCTTCGGGACATGTCCTCTCAGGCCAATGTACTCTACCGTCTCGGTCCTTTTGTGGCTGCTAGACAGATCCTTTGAATCCCCTTAAGCAAATGCAATCGTTTCTGTTCAAGCAGAACTCTTCACTTGAATTTTTGCTTTACAAAGTTTTATACTTTTGGGGGAGCCACCTCGCATCCCTAGTGTACCCGTCAAGGTGGTGCCCACCACTGCTTTGACGAGGTCTATTGGAATGCTAGAATTCCAGGTAATGTATCTTTTCGTTGGCTTAGAGAAACATCAAAATACCAGGGGCACCTGGTCAATTTTGGTTTCCCTTGCCTAACCGAAAATATATGTTATCTTCACGCACCCTACCTCCCCTCTGTCACCACCTGGGCACTCTGAGGAATGAAATATGTTAGTCGACCGCTTGCGACGCTTTTATATATGGAGGGATGCACAGAAGAGATGCGCATTGGGCTGCGAGCTGAACAAATAACCCTCCAACCGCTATCTCACCCAACTATTCAATTTATAGTTTAGAGAGAGCTCAACGAACAGCTAGAACAAATATGGAACTCAGCACCGCAACCTTTCAAATACAGGAGGCAACGACAACGACCGCCAGGTTAGAATCTTAACGCTGAAAAATGTAGTCAATCCAAGCTTACAGAATCATGGTTTTTGTAGTGGTTTATCGAATACTATATACTGTGAATACTATATAATTGTGAATATACTGTTTTTGAAATTTTTGGGTTTTTGCTTCATGATAGTAAGCAACGAAGAAGCCAAAACGCACAGACATAAATGCAAAAACGAGTGTTATTTTGATATTAAGCAATAGCATGCAATATTTTCATCAGACAATGAACAACACAAATCTACATGTCACACCATTAGACCAGGAGATGCATTTTGTAGCTTGGAATTTAGATCGTTTTGTCACTGGCAAGAGCAAACATTGAAACGTCTGGCCGGCTAGGTAACGCTTGTATGGTTTCTCTTCCATGTATTGTGGTTTGCTTGTCTATTATGGAGCTCAGGAACCCTTTGACTATTGCTTGTCTATGGAACCCACAATACATGGAAGAGAAACCATACAAGCGTTACCTAGCCGGCCAGGCTTTTCAATGTTTGCTCTTGCCAGTGACAAAACGATCTAAATTTCAAGCTTTAAGGCCACTTAAAAAAAGAAAGTAGGTTCTCGGGCATTTTTCTCAAAAAATCCGTGCGGGCGGGCGGAATTTATTTTAAATTTTTTTTATTTTTCGACCGTATTTTTCTGTACATTTTGGGGAATTAATTTTTACTTTGGATAAAATAAAGAATACTGCCTCGTAATGCTTCGTAGCATGTGTCCACACAATTATTTAACGACAAGAATAGTAATTTTATATTTCAATTTTTCATTAAGGGCTATTTTTGTTCGCTAACTGCTATTTTTGCCGCGTCGTTTCTTTTTATTTCCCGTCAAAAAATCAGTGCGGGAGGGCCTGAGAACCAACTTTTCTTTTTTTAATGGCCTAAAATGCATCTCCTAGACTGGCAGGACCATCTCCAACATTTTTTAATGGTGTGACATGTAGATTTGTGTTGTTCATTGTCTGATGAATATGTTGCTTGCTATTGCCGAATATCGAAATATCACTCGTTTTTGCATTTATGTCTGTGCGTCTTGGCTTCTTCATTGCTTAGTTGTAAATCGCACACCAGCTGCAGTATGCTTCATGATAGGCTACTTAATGGATTTGCGTCACCCTTTCAGCTTAATAAACTAGTCGCAAATGTTTTAACTCCACTTTCCTCCCATTCCTACTCCCCACCACACCCAATAAAAACATAAGGCTACGTGGCATTAAATGCAAAAATTTAATTGCATCAGAAACATACTTTTCTTTGGGGAATGTCAAATTGGCATTTAATTTTTTTTTTACTAACCGGAATGCCGTTTGTTTTCTAGGCAAAGTTGGAATCTCGGATATTCCTGATTGGTAAGTTTTATGTTCCATTTTCGTAGCATTTTGATTTTCTAGCATGTGCGAATCGAAAACAAATTGAATGATAATGACTCGCTTATCGGGTCGTAAGCATTACAAGATCACCAAAATGAATGGAGAAGATACCTGGATATCTGGGTCGCTAACAGTCTCGGTGTATCATTAATTTGCTACGGCTACTGCCAGTGCTTTTATTGAAAATTCCGTAGCGGTTTTTACTCTGAAAATCGATCTCACTTTATGAAGTTCAGGACCAAAATAAGCACAATTTCAGAAAAAAAGAGAATACCATACCAATATTCCTTGCAAATTTTCGACAGACTGGGAACGTCTGTCCTCATCAGGCACTACTACACTCTTGAAAACGGTTGTTTACATTCTCCTCATTTTTGGAACGCCAAGCTCAAAAGATGAGGAGAATGTAAACAACCGTTTAAAGAGTGTAGTAGTGCCTGATGAGGACCGACGTTCCCAGTCTCTCGAAAATTTGCAAGGAATACTTGTATGGTATTCTCTTTTTTCTGAAATTGTGCGTATTTTGTTCCTGAACCAGTGCTTTTAAAAGATCGGACTCCTTTCGAGACACCTACATAAATTCGTCCGAAAAAAACATAATTTGCAATACTATGAAATTTACTCATCTTAAAATGGATTTAAAACTTTTTAAAATGCACACTTTCAAAACTGGAAATCCATTTTACATAAATTCGATGTTTACATAAAATCGATGAATTTTACATAAATTCTGTCTTTACAAAGTTATTATTCTTCCGCAGTTTTAGTTTGCAAATATGTTTTGGCTTCCTTGCTGTGTATTTTTACTTTTCATTTGTAGAATCCTCCTCACTGTGTTACTTACGGGATATCCCCTTTTGACTCGGCACATTGGGCTGGCCCATTGTGCATCTAATTAATGCCAAAATAGCGCGTTGTTACGCACATTTTTACGTCACTTCCGGTGCTCTTCCCACTACTTCCGCTGCCCTATACCTCCACAGTTTCCTTTGCCGAGGCACAGACAAGTCGTGTGTGACACGCGGTCCCTTATTTTTTTTTACGAAACAGGCGACTTCCGAGTTGGAAGTGCGATACCACGATCCCTAAAGACGATAGCAAAATGGAGAAGCAGAAGTCAGTAAGGTTTGACTACCGGGAAAACGTGAATGAGAGCCGGGTAGAAGACGACCCACAGTCGGAAAAGCCTGTAAGTAGGATTGTGCTGAGCGGCCAAGATGGTGGCGATAGGCCTAACGTCGTGTTACCGCTACAGCAAGTCACTATCCTGTGAGGTGATTTGTCACAGTCAATTGCTAGTTGCCTAAATTACTTGGTAAGGAAATGGAGGTGGCATTTCGAGAAGCGGTAGCAGCGGGAAAAACTCGGGAATATGAATTAGAGGAATCATTTGTCTGTCCAATGTGTGGACGTTCTCGGGGCGGCATGGCCCGGCGATCGATATTAAACATGTGGGCCGATAGTGGGCCGGAGATGCGTATGGGTACACAGATGACGATCTCGCCCACGGCCAACATGGATGGTTGCCAGTAGACTACGCAGGAGATTATGAATTTGCAAATAGAGCGAATCTAGTGGACGCTACTTGTTCGTCTGGATCGATAGCCAATGACTATTCGAGCATGTGGCAGGCGGACGCTGCCTGGTCTACGAGTGGGGAGGTTGCCTTAGGAGACGAAAATACGTTGGGCAGTTTGCCAGAGGCCGTTCTCCCGAAAAATCCAGTGTGGGAAGTGGATCGTCGAATTAGGTCGTGATGGAACAGGCACAAAAATGTACAGATATCAGACTCTGAAAAAGACGTAATTCGTGATCGATACGTAGTAGACCGAGAACTGCAGGGTGAATTTCGGCCTCCCCATACACGGATATTGCCCCTGATCGGGAATAAACTCTCGTTACTGGCAGTTGTGGATACCGCCTTGATGAAAGTGCAGGAGGAATTTGTCCAGTTACAGTTGCCTCTGCTGAATACTCAGTTATCACAAGCACTGGATGATGCAACAACGCTTCAGATACATGCCTTTCTACAAATGAACAGGATGCGGAGAGAGTGTTTAAAGTTTGCATTCTCGGAGGAAATGCGAGCGGAGCTGTTGTGTAGAGAACCTTCGCTCTCCGAGTTATTTGGCGCACCACTCCAAGAGGTGCTACGACAGACACAAGCAGAAGCTGCAGTGACGGCAAAGGCTACAAGTGCACCGAGACGTATGGTGGATGCGCCTTTGCGACGTATGTTTCCGCCCAGACGGGGTAGGCGGTCTCGGGAGAGAGGCAGCGAGTGGTAGCGTGGAGTGTAAGGAAGGCCATTCCGCCAGGGTGGAAAAGGGCCAAAATTTTCAGTTTGTTAACAATATGATTTTTGGAGAAGGGTTGTCGCGCACGGCGACCCGCATCCTGGACGCAGAGATTGCGGATGGTACCAAGTGAGGGTACACCTATAAATGGCGTAGGTGGCTGTTGTGGTGTACACAAGCAAGTGTGTACCCGGTGTATGCTCCGGTTGTGGCAGCTGTGAACTTTTTGGCATCTTTATTCGAGAAGGGGTTACAGTATAGTAGCATTGTAGGTTACTGTCTAACTTCCACAGTGGTCTCGATGGTGGGTCGCTAGCATCGGCCCCTCTGGTGTGGAGATTCGTCAAAGGGCTTTTTCGCAGCAGGCCCCCCAGGCCCCGATCTGTAGCAATTTGGGACCTGGCCCAGGTAGCAGTTTATTTGAGGACGTTGCACCCGCCGAAGGCTCTATCTCTGAAGACCCTGATGTTGAAAGTAACTATGTTGCTGGCGATTGGGCGGGGAGTAGGGCGAGTGAGTTGGCCCATCTGGACCTGCGGTGGTATGATGTGACCAAGACGGAGGCGGTGTTTGTAGTAATAGAGCACAAAGGTGCCAGGAGTGTGGTACCGTTTGTAGTGGTGAAACTGCACCGCCATACAGAGAGGGTGTTAGATGCAGTAGCGTACGTCGCCGAGTATATTCTTGGTACGTCGCCGAGTATATGTGCGCCCGCATCACCCGGTGACATCACAATCGGTGGTAAGATGGTTGTGTTTAGTGCTGGACAGTGCGGGAGTGTCAGTGGACAATTTTCGAGCACACTCTGTGCGCGCCACAGTAGCAACAGCAGCAGTAACTTGTGGGGCGTCGCCCACACAGATCATGGAAATGGCGAACTGGGCCTCCCCGTCGGTGATCACCAGACATTACCAGCGGGAGCTGGTGCAGGGCCTTGCTGGAACACTGCTGCAACGATTCCAGGACAGGGGACTTCTAAATAAATACGGTAGGCTGGCAGCGTCCCATGTGTGAATCTGATCCCGTAAGTAGCACAGTGAGGAGGATTCTACGAATAAGAAATGATGATTCTACCAGAGAACTTGTTCTCGCAGGAGAATCGAAGTTCTCAAAGTAGAATCTGACGAAACTGTGTTACTTTAACTTCCCGCTCGCCTCCCTGGTCGCTGGGTTAGTACCAGCCACAAAGAAATCTGGAGGTATAGGGCAGTGGAAGTAACTGGGAGAGCACTGGAAGTGACGCACAAATGCGTGTAATGATGGAAAATGAGCTAGCCCAATGTGCCGAGTCAAAAGGGATATCCCGTAAGTAACACAGTTTCGTCAAATTCTATTCTGAGAACTTCGATTCTCCTGCGAGAACAAGTTCTCTGGTAGAATCACCATTTTTACTTAATGTATTTTGATAAATTGATCGCACTATTTGCAATAACAATATTTTCTACAGAATTGGGCAGGCAAAGCGGAAGTAAAGTAAAGTGCTGTGTAGGGAGGAAGCATCTTACAACACCACGATTCATTAATTCTTCATAATTGACTCCGGTAATGTTCATTGTGTCAAAATGCCTGGCTTATCAAAGGTCTGCGTAACGGCATTACACACCAGACGGTACATAAAAATGAGGTCTAAGGTGGATGTATGCCAGGTCGACGCTTGCATGATAACAATTCTCCCTCTAGACCATACTAGAGGAAGTCTAGTAAAGAGTAATGGGGGATGCAAGGTATAACAAGGAGTTCTAGTGCCATGCAAAATAATTGTTTGGTTTACGGGCAAGGTTTGTAAATTTAAGCACAGGCAACCAGGTACTACATTTTATTATTTATTTTATTGAACTGACCACATTTAATAATAATTTCTTTGACATGTAACACTCAAAGCTTGAAGAGTGATTAGTTGGCCTAAAAAAAATAGTAATGGTTTGCCAATGCTATTTATGCCATCCCCCCTTAACTTTTCATCCTCAGCTTCCCACCGCAACCGTCAAGCTATCGAATTGCCGTCCAACCTCTCCAACAAGGACAGACCGATTAACACCGTTTCTTCGTCTTCTCCTCATGATCTCTCCCACGCTCGGGACTGGATCACCATTTCCGACACTTCCAGCAATAGAATGCAAACTTCTGGAACTTCGCCTCCACCAATAAGACGTCTTTCTACAATTTCGTCCCTGAATTCAAACGTCTTCTTGCTGCAATCACTCATTCTGATGGAAACGTGTACTCCGCCTGAATCCTCTCCTACCTCAGCCACTCACCAACCTCAACGGCCCTACAAGCCCTCGGCCATGACCACCTACAAACTTGCCGTGTGTCAGCTTTTAGATTCCGAAGAGCCAACCATCATTGCTTCCCGACCACCATAGAATGAAGGCTCCCTTCCATCATCACTCAGCAACCATCCTCGGTCAACCTCAGTCCAACTGCATTCCGTGCAAGGCTGCCACCTGCTTCCCTCCGGTTCTCATCACGCTCAAACTTGAGCTTTCACCTGTTAAATAAACCATCACCTGAAAGCAAACTTCATTTGAGGAAATCTTTCACCCTTAATCTCACCCCTCACCAAGAAGAAGATCTTTGCACCTGGAGGTGATCTCTCGCCCACAAGAAGACCTTTCACCTAAAGAAGACCTTCGCCTGTAAACAAGTCTCTCATCTGAAGGAAGCTTCACTGGCGAAAAACTGTCACTGACACGATATTTTGCCTGAAAGAAGACCTCTCACCTTGGAGCTTCTTCCCTTTGAGAAGACGTTTCACTAACAAGAAAATCCTTCACGCATCTGGGATCTGTCATTTGAAGGAGATCAACGCCTTTGAAAGAATCTTCACCTGGAAGATGATCCTTCTCCTGAAGGCAATCATTCAACAAGGAAGCTTTCACCAACACAAAGATAAAAAGGCTGAACAATAACATTCCGCCAGAAGACAATCCCTTGCCTGAGGAAATATCCTTCACCGCAACAATGATCTTCGCCAAGAAGATCTTTCATCCAATGAATAACCTTCGCCTAAGAAGTTTTGTTCTCTCACAATAAAACATTTCAATTGTAAGAAGATTTCCACCTGCACGAAGTTCCTTCACCTGTAAAAAGATCTTTCATTCACTTAGACCCTTCACCCGGAAGATCTACCCGCCATTGAAAATCTGTCACTAAGAATCTCTCTCTCTCTCGAAGACCCTTCTCCCGTAAGAAGATCCTTTGCCTGGAACATGATCTCAACTAACACATCATTCCTCGCCTAATGAAAATCGATTGTATGACTAAAGCCCGTCCTCCAATGATGTAACTCGTCATCTGGGGAATGTTTTCTCGCCTACCCCGTGATCCTTCGTTCTGAACAACAACCTCGCCACAGCTGCAGCACTTTCAAATTCTCGTGAACTCTTCAACAGCAGCCCAGACTACTCAACCTTGCATCACTACAATTCTTAAACCCGACAACAATCTGACTAGAACTTCCAACCAACCAGCTACATCCTGGTCAAAGTTAATCATTCGAAGGAACATCTTTGTCGATGAATACTCTCCCCGAAAGAAAAATTCATCAGGTATCTCCTTATCTCACATTAAGCAATACGGTCACCTCTCCACTCAAATCTGGTCCAACCTCTGCTCATCGCATGAAGCCTCGGCACGACCTATTTTGATATTAACAATTAAAACAAATGAAATCTTGAAACAAACGCTGCAAGTTTTCATGAATTTTACGAGAGATGCATGGCAAAAAGTGGACATATTACTATTTTAAACTTGATTTTCACGTGATTTGTATCACTGCAGCGTGTGTAGGTGAACGTTTGGGCTTATATTGAGAAATGGGCCTTTTTCTAGTTGCCGTTCCGAAAATATACACTAACTGTAATTTTTATTGCATTCAGTTCCTGAGTGCTTGTTACCCTGGAGGAATCAAAACTCTCTAGATACGCCCAGCTCAGTCATAATAAATGGTGTTACGGCATTAGCCAGCCATCTTCTTTTCCTCCAGCCTCCGGCCACGACACATCACCATTGTTACCCTCCTCGCTTCAACGTTCGCCGAAAGACCCCACCCGCCAAGTAACCTCCCATCCACTCTTCGTTCGTCGAAAGCTACTCTGTTCCCTGAAGAGTGATGCGTTCGCCGAAGGCCTATGGAAGAAGACCTCCCACTGCTGAATCGTCCTTCCCTTACATCATGTCCGCGTCTGTCGGATGTCCACATTCGCCGAACGTCATACTGATCCATCGACGTGTTTGCCGAATGACTGCCTTTGGCCGCAACACTCGCCTTTGTCACCCTCGCTTCAGTTACGTTCGCCGCAAGACCTCACGTTTGCCAAATGTCTCCACCTACGAAGAAATTGTGCATATTGTTCTGCGTTCGGCGTAGGCAACGTTCGCCGAAAGCTACCTGTACGCTTCCCTGACGTGCAAGTTTTCGTCGAATACGACAACGTCATTGTCTTTCTCTTCAATCGTCCCTTCATAACTCCAAGTGGAAACTCTACACTTTTCACCGAAGGTGCTACGTTCGCCGAATGTTCAAACTGGACGACCCTTCTTTGTAAACCTTTCCAACTTGCCTTCGCCGAAATACATATGGATGAACCCCAGCACTTTTCACCAATTGTACTGCCGTTTGCCAAATGCTCAAGTTGAGGTCTCTTCACCGACATTCTGTCCGTACACCCTCTTTATCGGAATTTTCATCCTGTGTTTGCCGAAAGTTTCCCCAGCCTTCCCGTTTGATGCAAACGCTCGTCATTTGGCCTTTTGCACTCATGCTTCACATCACTGGCTTGTTGCTCAACTCCCAATTCTTGATCGTTTGAAGTCCTTCGCTTACCGAAACCTTCCCAACCTCCCTGAATTACGACATGTTCGCCGAATACCAGCATCAATCTACACTCACCTTTGGAAAGCTCAACGTTCGCTGAATGTTTCAGCAGTCCCGCCGAAGATTGAATCGTTCGCCGAACTTCCTATTGAAGATACTTCAACCCTATTCATCGTTGCTCCAAGTTCGCAGAACACTCCTCCTGCCCTCCTGAAGAAACAATTCTTCGCCGAAATCCTGTCAGTGACACACGCCACTGAACGCTTGTATCCCTCTCCTTCAACCCTGTCATCGGGAAGCCTCACGTTCGCCGAAAGCCGATGATTTTCAACAGTCTTGCCGAAGATTGAATCATTCGCCGAACGTCTAATTAAAGACACATCAACCTACCGTGGTTCACCTGCAGCTCATGTTGATTTCCTTCACTGAAAACTAAACCTACCGGGATCATCCCGAAGAATCAAGCCCTCTATGCCAATCATCGTCTCTCGCTCGCTGTTTGCGCCAGGGTTGGAAATAATCATGATTATTTTAAAATAATTGAATTAATCAGATTATTTTGATTATAATTAGATTTTAAGAACATAATGGTTACAACAATAATTATGACATATTTAAAGTTGCTAGAGTTTGCTCCATTTCTTGCTTTGCAGTTGCTGCTGCCAAAATACCATTACCTATAGATTTCTTTAAGTATTAAAAGGTTAAAACGTGATTACCATGTGTAAAATTCAATGTTAATATGCACACAGCAGTAACTATTATTACAGTAATAATACTTAGTAAAGTCAGTGTAGGTGTTGTGGCACAATGGCACAATCCTCACACGAGCTGATTAAGATTAAATGAACACTAGTCACATCAGCAGCAGTTGCTAGTTGCTGCTTAGAAGTACATAAGTTGCAAAAGTCCTTTAGTTTTTCCTAAATTTAAGGGTTTGAATTTTGCCATTAATTTCCTACTTTGGTTGTTCCTAATCGGTTGCATATTTTTGTATGGATCAGGCCAAAAAAAGT
>JAHWFP010206219.1:0-24363 GCA_023313725.1 Lithobius niger | reverse complement strand
AACGTTTCTGCCCGTTTTTGAAGGTGACATGAACCTAAAAATAACCCTTCTCACCTCACGTGACTTTGGTTGTAATTAAATTGTGTGACACTTAGGACGCTAAAATTAATTAAGTGGTTCTCAGGAGTGATGCTAAAAAAAATTGACGTGGGCAATTTTTTTTTTCTATGTTTTATTCGTGATTTTTCAGATGCTGGTGATGGCTTTTTTTTTTTTTACCAAATAAAACGAAATCAGCAGCTTACATCTTGTTGTGGAGTACAATATCTTTGTTTCAATGCCATGTTCAGAGTAGAAATGTCATACGTTTGATAAAAAGTCATTCTTTAGATGCAATTTTTTTAGTTGCGACATGGCTCTGAACGACCCTAAGATTTGTTTCGGGGCGATCATGTGGAAGGGAGCAAAGAGCTGATGTGGTCATCGGGTCCAGACAATTTTTGTTGAAAGTGCTGATGCGTGATTCGGATTTTTTTTTTAGACAACGTCATAAAAAACGTTTCATGCGCTATGAAAAATCCCATGTGAGCGCTCTTGAGAACCACTTTATTAACTTTAAACGGCCTTACGTGATTTTAAGAAAATTGATAACGAACAAACAGGGTCGGGTTGGGCGGGAGGGTTAGAATCCGTGAAAATTTTGTTTAATTATTATTATTTTATTTTTAAAAATTAAAACTGATACCTACCATATGCTCAGCTTAAAAACTTGAGCTGATGGAAGTCAAACTATGCTTTTATCTTCACTCTTACGTAAAAAAAAAAACAGTACAATAATTTCCTATACGTGCCTTAACCTCTTGACTTGCAAGCGCGCCTATTTTATCTTATATTCGTCTGATTTTTGTCTTATATGCGCTTCCAAATCCATAACTCGGTCAAATTTTGACCGATTTTGAAGTGTGAATACACCATTCGAACCGTTTTTTCGAGAGCTATCCATTGGTGCTACTGAAAAGTCAGTAGCTCAAATAGGTTTTGAATTATTTAGGAAAAACTAAAATATAACCAAGAATAGACCTTAAAAATTTGTTCCGGAATCCACCACCGAGAATCAAGTATCAACGTCACTCCAGCATTCCAACTGATTTCAAGTTTGAATTCTGTTGTTGTGCTAAATTCATCACTGCGGTGCATGACTACCACCAGAGAAATAATGCCGCAAGTCAAAGGGTTAAAGGCGCTATTCACCGAATGACAATTTGCAGCATGTAGCGCGGTTACCATTATTTAGTTCTACGTAGCACTTGATTTCAACAAGCGAAGGAATGCGCAAAGAAATTTCTTTTTACACAACAAACTAGCGACGTGCCTCCTTAATTATTGACTGTAAAGTTGGTGCGTCCACATGCACCAGGGAGCAAGCGGTCAAGGCTATAACGATATCACTGTTACTAGATGGCGCCCATCTAGCGGTTCAAAATCTGCGTTTCAAAACGGTCGATATATAGAAAAAGCGCCCGTGATGTCGTTAGGTTTAACTTTACCGCTTGCTACCAGGTGCACGTGGGCGCACCAACTTTACACTCAATAATTAAAGAAGCACGTGGCTTGTTTGTTGTGCAAAAAGAAATTTATTTGTGTGTTCCTCTGCCTGTTGAAAGCAAGGGCTAGACAGAATTAGATATCGGCAAATGGCTATAGATGCTCCAACTTGTGATTCGGTGGCAATCCCCCTTTAAAAGTTGACCTATTAAGTGCTGCACTGCCACGTACCTACGTACCAGTGCAGTACCTAGAAAAATTTTCATGCAAAAGAATTTTCATATTTTATTGTAACCTTAATACATTTAGATAAAAAAAAAATAAAAAACAAACACCGTTATTGCTACTGTCTAACGCTAACAGGTATAATAGACCAATATATGTCTGCAAAAATATTACAAATAGCAAGCGCCTAGCAAAATTGCCCCTCTCCGTCTTGAAAACGCCTAAGCAATTAACAAGGACTTGTTAAATACAGTTATTGTACGGTGGTGACGTCACCCTAACACATCGCCATGCACAAAGTGTAGTCGTTACATACGTGTAATCTGAAAACCCACACACCCTAGCGCGGCTTAATTTTGAGAACCCACACTTTTTTTTTTATAATCTAGCACTTGTATGGGGTCTGCACAACCCATATCCACCACCTGACAAAATGACCGACTTTTCATAACCACACAACACAAATTCAACCAGCACATCCAATTGCAAAATCAGCGTAAGCGGGCATATTTGCGACTGACGACATTTTTCAAGGTACCAATACGGAAAAAAATGACCGCAAGCTAAGCCTAAAGGCCTCTCCAGACAGAAGAGAATTTCGTGCGAAGCTATGCGTGACTACGTGCCTACAAGGTCAAAAGTGCAGTAATCGTGTGGTTGGTGTTGCGTTAAAGACGAATATTGAAGTCTTTTTTACACCATAGTGCGTCGGCGTGCAGACGCGAGCAGCCAGTCTGGTTAGGGCTTAAACCGGCAATCTTTTGTCCCGACGGTACAAAAACTAGGTTACTGAAACTTCGAAATACATCTATAGTCCTACGGTTCAAGCAAATAGCGCATTTTACACTCTAATCTTATTTAAACTATTAAAGTAGGAAGAAAAAAATACGCTTTTACATTAAACACAAAGTCAGTAAGTGGGACTGGGTATCGGGACATCTCTCCCTTAGCTCTCACTTTCGTAGACAGGAAGTTTCTAATCCACCAGTTTCCGGTCAGGAACTTATATCAGTTGTATGTACAAATTCTTAAATTCATTATGATTCACAAATGAAATTTACAAATAAAAATTTGTAAAAGCTCAAATAAGACGGTAAGTTAGCTTGACGTCACTCCTTACCATTAAAACACATATCCGTGAAAATAGGCGGTTTACTGGTGATAGTTGCCAGTTTGCTCGAAAGGGGTAGTCCTCGGGGAAAAGGGAAATTCCTCGGGGGGAAAAGGAAATTCACAAACGCGCCAGAGCGAGGGGATTTCTCATTTTCCTCGAGACTTTGGACTACCCGTTTCGAGAAAACGAGTATTTATCGCCGATAAACCTCCTATTTTCATGGATGTGTGTTTTAGTGGTATCCCTCCACCTCCCTATACATTTTCTCGCAAACGAGCAATTATCATCGGAACCACCTATTCCTCACGGATATCTATTACATATTTATTTGTTTCCCCTATGTATTCGTAAAATATAATATTCCGGAATCGAGACCTACTATTTTTGGTATCCAGTTTCAATCAACAACATGACCTTAATAAGTGATGTAATATTTATACATCTACCCAGTATTCAATTATATTTAACCCCAATTTATTACGTCACGAGTTCTGCATTAAGAGTGCGATGCTCTCATCCTAGTTTTAAATCCAACAAAAACAAACAAGTAACAAAAAAATTTAGCACGACGAACGAATTTGGCAGGCAACCTTTCCCTTCTTTCATCATCTTTTTATCCCAGATTTTCTTCGTTATCTTCCACGTTCTGTTAATCCTCCAGGAAAAAAAAACCTGGAGTGCTTTTAAGTTGCCGACAAGAAGTCTTCGTCTAAGAAGCATTGAGCGGTGTGGCCCAAACTCACGAAACTCTAATGCGGCACCAATGGAAGTTGGCAATGCTGTGAGTTTTAGAACGACATAGCCAACAGAGAGTTAGTCCCAAAATACTTAAGTAGGCCTAAGTGAAATCAGGCGGGAAGAGTACTTCTGCGAGCACTGGCACGTCAGATTCGAAAGGCATCTTGGTCCCGGTTGTACATGTCTGGCTGGGTCCGATCCTGGTGAAGGGAAGTGTGTATGCACGGGTTTTTTTTCCGGTTGTTTTTTGAGCGTTGCACGAGGGTTTCCTCCGGGTACTCCGGTTTCCTCCCTCATGTGGCAAAAAACAACTAACACGATGGTGGTACTTTCCACTTAAAGGGACATAAATCCCTGTTGGCTTTCCTGCATGACTCTCAGTTTTGCAACATTAGTTCAAACGTATGTGAATGTTGCCAACACATTCATTTTCTTGTTTTTTCTTGCGTGCAAGGTGATTTGGCGACATTAAAGAGATATACCTCCCAGCGCCATTTTTCTCAATCCTCCATATCAAGTACGGCCCCAAAGGTCTATTTACTTACCGTTAGTCTTTCCCTTGCTAAAAATCCGTTTTAAAATGTGGCGTCTAGGAGATTTTCTGTTGAATATTACTAACTTTATTTACGTTCGTCCCGAACTTATATGATGCATCGCGCGCCTACAATGACCTTGAAGTTTTATCTGCCTGTGCGCAGTAGTAATTTTAATCGTTTGCTAGTAATTACTACAAGACCAAAAATCTAAAAGGCTAATGCAGTAAATATTAATATTAATTATTCCAATAGATGGCCGAAGCAAAATTATAAGACACTAGTCTAGAAAATTATAAATCGTGATTTTAAAATACAAGAATCATTCCGGTTTTTGGCGACACAATCAATGCGTTCACGCTGTCTGGACTATTAGGCGCAATGCCAACTGAGACAGTAGCTACGTTTTTCGCTGCGAGGAACGAAGCTACCATCTCAGTTGACCTTAGCTGTGGTAAATACGCGGATGTGATCGTCGCGTGGGTGTTATAAGACATGCGGAAGGTTATAAGGCAGGCCGGATGTTGCATTAACTCTAACCTGTGTAAATGTTGCCAACTGCAATGTCATCGGATCGCACGATATACCGGAAGGATTTATGTCCTTTTAATATCTGTCGCTTTGGCCTTCAAAAATCTGTCATCTTTCTGAGCGACACCTTCTATTCTACTTGCCTGACTTTTTTATTTTACCAGGCTATGGTTCCAAGTAGGTTATTTTTTTTTAATGTTTATTTATTTTAGTCAAAAATAGGAAATTATTACTTTTTAACTCGAAGGCGTATGTATGTTTGAAGGACGTAATTTACAGAGAATAAAAAAGGTTATCAAGACAGCTGATGTGTCAAAAAAAAAGTTCTCGTACGGGGTCGTGCACAATACAAATCGAAAAAAGGAGTGTTCGTTCACGTGTAAGTAAAGAATAACAAAGGGCCTAAGAATGAACCTTGGGGAACACCATGCTTATGATTTTAAATAACAAAAAATTGAATGCTGCTATTGTGGAGTCACCATTGTCCAGAATTAAGTACGTATAGTAAAACTTGTGAAATAGAATTAACAAGTAAAGTAAAGCGGAATTAGCAAATAAAGCATATGAATCGGCTTGATTTGAAAGATGTGAAAGTCATGTGACAACGTAGTGCCTTCAAGAACTGCGTATAACAGCAGCATTATTTTTCTCATCATTTAGGTCTACATTGTTCGATTGGTCTCACCGCAGTGTTCTGACGAAGAAAAGAGTCAGTTTCTCTGCAAAGTTCAAAGCAATGTACAGAAAAAGTAAAAAAAAACTCCATAATATCGTCACTTCTTTTGAGATTCCGGTTGTCCGCTGCCATTCTTTGGTCTGAACGAATCTTAGAACCGGAGTAACCAACAATCAGTGTACTGGAGGAATCCTTGTACCGGATGAATACTTGTGCTGGAGAAATCAATAAATTGGAGTAATCAGATTAAGCCAAACACAAGCACAGGTTCAAGTATTAAAAACAGAGTCCAAACTCTGCGCGAGATGGGCAACAATGGACAAATGACAACAATACTAGGTTCCCTTAACAAACCGACTCTAGAGACGGCCGTGGCCGAGTTGGCAGAGGCGTGTGCCTCACGTTAAAGATCTCCTTAGTAATTTGCTAGTTCGAGTCCCGTCCTAGTTACCCCTACTTTTGTGGAGATATAAAATTAACGTAGCACTTAAAGGGTTAAGGTCAATAAACTGGAGGAACCACTGTACCGGAAAAATCATTGTGCTTGATGAATCTTTGCAGTGCGGTATGTCCCTGCCTTGTAATCAGCCCGACAAATTTTTTTTCTGTGAATTTTAGGCTAACCTATAGTAATGGGCCAGTCTTTTCATTGGTGTTTAATTCAAATTGGTGGTTGATTACAACATACGGATCACTCACCTCACTTCCTGGCCGCGTAGCAAGGTTAAACGCTTCTTTCTGCGTAGGAATCAACTCTTTGTTTTATGGGGTAACAAAAAGTTTGACAATGCCACTCAAACCTGTCACTTCAGTCGAGTATTTATAGCCCACTATTGCTCATTTCAGCCCCTTCAATGTCAATTTTTTTTCTTCAAGGTTCCCTTCAACAGCTCCATTACGCAATCTTTTGTCACTCGTAGGTGTCAGAACTAATAACCGTCAGCATCTTTACGCGACTGCAGATCTTGTTAGGGCCAAAAAAACGCTCATCCGGGGCAAAAATCCTCTCCTAATTATGACCGACATTTTGCGTTGTTTTTCGACACGCAATGTTTGGATGTACTCCAGAAGGGGGAAACTCATCGAAGCAAAGAGGTAACCGTTTCGGTTTGTAGTTGGCAGTCAAAACTATCAGGGATAGCAAAAGGGGGGAGGAGAACATGTCCCCCCCCCTCCTCCCAAGGTGTCGCCACAAGCGGAACACCGCTCCGGCAAACGACGAAAAAAGGAAAAGTCATTAGTTTTGTTGCTTTGCTCGTCTCCTCGCTTAAATGAGCGATCGTCTTCCTATTCATAGCGGCGCAGTTGCCGAGGGAAAGTTCCACAAACGATTTTTGCCCGTTTTCTTGAACTACTAATATTCAGTCATTACAGGCTTGAATTGATTGAAGAGATGTTTGGAAATGCAGGAATTTCGTGCTAGGGAGAGAATTAACAGTTTAGTAGAGCAATTCTGTCTTTACAGGTTTGAATTGAGTTAAGAGATGTTTGGAAATGCAGGAATTTCGTGCTAGGGAGAGAATTAATAGTTCAGTAGACCAATTCTGTCTTTACGGGTTTGAACTGATTTAAGAGTTGCTTGGAAATGCAGGAATTTCGTGCTAGGGAGAGAAATAACAGTTCAGTACGAAATTCTGTCTTTAAAGGTTTGAACTGACTTAAGAGTTGTTTGGAAATGCAGGAATTTCGTGCTAGGGAGAGAATTAACAGTTCATTACGAAATTCTGTTCGTACAGGTTTGAATTGATTTAAGAGTTGTTTGGAAATGCAGGAATTTCGTGCTAGGGAAAGAATTAACAGTTCAGTAGACCAATTCTGTCTTTAAAGGTTTGAACTGACTTAAGAGATATTTGGAATTACAGGAATTTCGTGCTAGGGAGAGAATTAACAGTTCAGTACGAAATTCTGTCCTTACAGGTTTGAATTGATTTAAGAGTTGTTTGGAAATGCAGGAATTTTGTGCTAGGGAGAGAATTAATAGTTCAGTCGACCAATTCTGTCTTTAAAGGTTTGAACTGACTTAAGAGATATTTGGAATTACAGGAATTTTGTGCTAGGGTGAGAATTAACAGTTCAGTACGAAATTCTGTCCTTACAGGTTTGAATTGATTTAAGAGACGTTTGGAAATGCAGGAATTTCGTCTAGGGAGAGAATTAACAGTTCAGTCGACCAATTCTGTCTTTACAGGTTTGAATTGATTTAAGAGATGTTTGGAAATGCAGGAATTTCGTGCTAGGGAGAAAATTAATAGTTTAGTCGACCAATTAATATTAAATAAACTTTTAATCATTGTAAAAAAGTGACTTGGGGCAAGCAGGGTTGAAAACCACTTACTCCAGTTCAAATATAAAAGTAGTGCGTAAGTAACCTATAAAAACCAAGAAACCAAAAGCTAAGTTTATATACATTATTCTGGCCTTTTAAAAAAGGGAGTCCAAACTTTCCAAATTTAAATATTTCTTAAAACCGGTAACAGATTTTGCAGTGACGGTTTCCTCAACCAGAGAATTCCATACTGGAATCACTCTCACGGCAAAAAAGTAACACTGACAATCCAGTTTGGTAGCAGGATTGGTTCATTTAAAACAATGACGACGATTCCATAGAGCTGGGCTAAAATTAAAAAAAAAATTGATATCCTCAGTGATCAACCCATGAATAATCTTAAAAAAAAAATTAGGTCAGCCTGAGTTCTGCAGAATCAAGTCCCATCCTTTATAGACGCAAGCAATATTGCAAGTTTTGCATGCCTGGCAACATTTTGGTGAATCGTCGCTGTACAGACTCAAGAAGTTCTATATCTTTTAGGAGGTTTGGAGACCAAACAGGGCTTGCATGTTCCAGTTGTGGTCTCACGTAGACCTTAAATACCTAAATCTTTCTTGGAACACCATCAGAAGTACAGCAACATCATACAATTGTTGCCCATCGATTTTCAGCAACCACAAATTATGTCCACAGTGAGTTGCCGATTTAGGGTCAGCAGTAAAGTATACCCCAAGGTCTTTTGTGGAGGTTACATTTGGTGGAGGAACATTTTTTATGAAGTACATCAAATATGGATTTTGGCTACCGACAGGAAAAGTCTTACAATTCTGTTCTTACAGGTTTGAATTGATTAAAGGGATGTTTGAAATGCAGTAATTCCTTACTAGGGTGAAGATCAATAGTTCACCGAGATGGCACCAGGGGTTCTACTTGCGATATTCTAATCACTGCATACATTAAGGAAAAATTACTTCACTCATTCGACCATTGTTGGCTTTTTTTTTAAAGTACTTTTGCTTAGTGAATACTCGTTATTGGCAAGCCAATTCCAAACCTTGTAACTAACTTCTAAGGAATTGGGATAACGTACATTGGTCTCAATTAGAATTAAACTAGGTCTACTCCTAATAAGCAATCAGTCATTTCACAAATATTTTCAAATTAATACCAACGGTTTGGCAAGAGTGGAATTACATTTTCCCAACATCTTGGGCTACAGCTGTACTATAGGTTAACTGGATGGCATCAACATGTTTTTCCCTTGGTTTTCCAACACGTTTATGCATTAATATGAAGTGGTGGATGGAGGATATGTTTAGCTTCCATCATGTGGCTACAGCTGTAGTAGATGGACACTATTGGATAGTGCCATCCAGTAGTGTCCATCTACTACAGCCGTAGCCCCAAGCATGCTGGAAAAATCTAAATCTATTCTCCATCCGCCCCTTCATATTGATGCAACAACATGTGTAAAAATTTGATCGCGTATCAGGGGTAGGCTTTGAATGCATGTTTTTAATTCTGATTCCGGACAATGTATGCTCTTCCAGTTCTTCGTAAGTCAGAAGGGTTAACAGTGAGACTGCAAGGTAATGTTAATGCTTTAGGGTTAGTACACTACCACACTTCTGTACAACAGTTTAGTATTACTTACAGGTCTTTCCTAGCTGAGTTAGTCAGGGAAGTGATCAAGTAACTCATTTTCTTTTTCATGCATTACTTAATCCGTACTTTACGACATAGAGTTTTCACAAGGATCCCCCACATACACAAAGTATAATTTTTTTTTTCGTTACCGAATTATCACCGTCTATGGACAGACACACCTTTCTTCCCTGTTTTGTACATCAGGGGTACCTCAAGGTTCTGCTCTTGACTCTACTCTGTTTTACGTTTCGCTGCTGCCATGAACATTCGCTGCAATTACGTACTGGTTTGACAGTATGCTAATTACTTTGACATCTTCTGCATAATAACGATTTTCTTTTATTGGTCACTCTTTACCATGGATTATAGCAAAAATTTATGGGGTTGGTGAGGAGAATTTGTGACTGAGACCCATACTTAAAACGTCTTAGATATATTCATATTAGTTCAGTCTTAGTTTACAGAGGGCGCCATGTGTTTTATGTGGGAATTTCTACTTAGTCTTTAGCTTAAAATTAAACTAAACTAAACGAAACTAGCTTGAATTTAATTATTATTTAGCCTAGCTTGTTGTAATTTAGTTTACCTTAGATTTGGGGTAAAAAAAATAGCAAAAATTACCAAATGTAACACGTGGCGCCATCTGAAAACTCGGGCTGAATTAATGGGGACAAATCTAACATGTTTCAATATTGACTTTTTAGAGTTACAAATTCTCCTCCCGAACCCTATAAAATCTTGATTATAGTAATGGACTATCTTCTTGTTCCAGTGCTTTGCATAGAAAGCGTAGGATCATGCATTCATTGGTTATTATCTCCATTAGAATACATCAACAACCACAACAACAACAACAACAAAACACTGGGAAAGTTGTTGTACATTACTCGGCTGCAAAACTAAAAAAAAAAAACCACTTTGGCATTGATTCATACTTTCACTATTTACTAATTGTATGACAGGTATATCAACGTATGAAAGATTAGGGCGTACAACACCTGAACACTTACCATTCAGTGAAACAGGGTAACTGTGAAACGACGACAAGTTTTCAATGAGACAACGACTTTCTTGGTAGATGCATTTGAAAGAAGTGTACTTTTTGTCTAATTACTGAAAGAGGGCCCGACTTTATTGTATTAGCCATTAAATGATTAAGTCTTTTTTCTTTTCTTTTTAACAGGTACTGGCACTTTTGGTCGTGTGGCTTTAGTTCAGGACCAAGAAACCAATAATTTCTTTGCTCTGAAAGTCCTGGCCATTGCTGACGTCGTTAGGCTTAAGCAGCACGAGCATGTCAAGAATGAGAAGAATATTTTAAGAAGCATCAAACATCCATTTATCATACGCATGTAAGTTAATTTTTTAATTTTTCGAAATTTCTTTTTTTTAGCTAATGTGCATATTTGTAAGTTTTAATACCGTAAAGGTATTTATTTTACCTCTGTAATATTATGATGCAAAACAAACAAAATCTGAAATTTGGTTTAAATGCGAAACACTATTTCATATTGTAATTTCGTGAGGTTAACATCCGAGTCCACATTGAATCCTATAAACAGAACAGGGTACAATTATAAGAGTCCTTGTGTAAAGCCTGATAACAGATAAGTGGGTTTTCTATTCATCTACGTGTTACGCATGCTTGTTCTGTGCATTAGGTTGCTTAACTCTTTCGAATTCATGGGTCAGGTAAGGGTATCCTGCCAAAATTGTCATTTCACGTGGGGAGAGGGGGCACAATAAAACCGTCTGCTAAAAAATATTTTTAGAATCAAATTCAGAATGATTTGTCTCCATCGGCTAGATAGCTTTCATTTGTAATATTTTTTTGCAATCCTGCTGCTTTTGTTACCAAAAGCACAACGCGAGAGGTTGAAGACAGTAAACGGGATTTTATTTGTAACGAAATCACGACTCGTTCATCCTGAGATACACTTGATTCGTCAGTCTGTTACACTGGGATTTGGTTTGGTTTGTAGGGTTATTTTAGTTGCGGATTGAATGAATACGGTCGGATACCACAATAAAATTTACGAGTTGATTTGGGAATCCCTTGGGAA
Source organism: Lithobius niger (assembly GCA_023313725.1). NCBI lineage: Eukaryota > Metazoa > Arthropoda > Chilopoda > Lithobiomorpha > Lithobiidae > Lithobius > Lithobius niger. The sequence continues at coordinate 13,082 of JAHWFP010206219.1, read as the reverse complement.
TCCTTTGGTAATCCATTGAACATCCTTTTCCCTGAAGAAGAGGGGAATTAACGCGGATATTTTTTTTCTAGTTTTTTTTTAGATCAGGATGGTATTCATTGTCGTTTTGTGAGGAATGGGACCCAGTGTCATTTTATGAGGATGGGACCCAGTATTTTATGAGGATTGGAACCTAGTGTAATTTTATGAGAATGGGACCCAGTATTTTATGAGGATTGGAACCTAGTGTCATTTTATGAGGATGGGACCCAGTATTTTATGAGGATTGGAACCTAGTGTCATTTTATGAGGATGGGACCCAGTTTTTTTTAGGATTGGAACCTAGTGTCATTTTATGAGAATGGGACCCAGTTTTTTATGAGGATTGGAACCTAGTGTCATTTTATGAGGACCCAGTGTCAGTTTATGAGGATGGGACCCACTGACTTTTTATGAGGATGGGACTCAGTGTCATTTTATGAGGATGGGACCCTGTGTCTTTTTATGAGGATGGAGCAACACGTTCGAAATACAAGAGTCCAGGTCGAAACTGGGACCCATCCTCAAAAATGTTGCTGGGTCCACTCCTCATAAAATGACACTTGATCCCATCCTCATAAAACGACACTGGGTCCCAAGTGTTATTTTTTGAGGAGTGGATCCAGCAACATTTTTGAGGATGGGTCTCAGTTTCGACCTGGACTCTTGTATTTTGAACATGTTTCTCCTCATCTCAGAAAAACTTTACTGGGAACACATTTGTTGGGGCAATATTTTACGCAAAATGTTTCACGGTGTAAAATAAAATAAGACCGTTGCGTACAAATATAATGGCATGTCACAAATTCTGTGATTCCTCCTTGTCAAAAACTGTCACACTCCACACACCCCCTTTCCATCTCTTGTGCGATATCGGTGATACGCAACCACTACACGCCCAAATTTCTGTTCTTTTATATTTACACTATTTTTATACATTTTATTATACTCTTTCATCCAGGTATTGGACATTCCACGACGATGCGTTCCTTTTCATGCTTTTTGAATTTGCATCTGGTGGTGAACTCTTCTCCTACCTTCGCAACGCCGGTCATTTCGACAACATGACAGCCAATTTCTATGCGGCCGAAATCATTCTTGGCCTGGATTACCTTCACCAACAGAACATCGTGTACCGAGATTTGAAGCCAGAAAACTTACTGCTTGACCAGTTCGGCCACGTCAAGCTAACCGATTTTGGTTTCGCCAAAAGGTTGAAGGACAGGTATGACAGGTATAAAAACGGTCCATTTTGTAGACTTTTTATTTTATTTAACACGTAGTTCCTTTTTGTTTGGTTTTGAGTGCCTTTGAAACAAGTAGTTTTATATGTACGCATCAGCTTAGACAATTATTTTAAATACAGATACTTTTATTTTCGACGGTCGTACGCGTTTTTCCGTAGATTTGGTTTTACGACTTTTTCCCCTCATGGTTTTAAGCTAAAAACACTTTTTAAAACCTAAAAGAACGAATTTTCGACTTTTCTTTTGAATACGTCGTCTGGCTATTGGTTGGTAATATGTATGGCCAGCCCACAAAATCTATCTACATGAAAGCCGTTCTACGTACATATTTACCAACGAGCGTATGCACATACGTTTGCGCTGTTACTTACGAGTACGGTAAAATTTCAAACAAGAAGCAAGGTTTCATTAAAATGTTAAACTGTAGGACAAAGGTTTTCACAAAATAAAAAATTACCATTCAAAATTTTAAATATAAATACAAATTAAAAAAAAACTTAAATATAAATTTAAAACTCAAAAATTTGTAAGTTAAAATTTTAAAGATTTAAACACTAAAAAATAGTCAAATGTTAGTGTGAATCAGGTGCATATTAGAAATCCCGTCACTTTTGACGAATGAACTGCTGGTTAGAAATGAAAGCCACATTTAAAATTTCACGTTTTTAAGTACACCTGCTTCACCTGCTTCAGGCTGTGTATAAATTATTGCAGTCGACTTCAGTTGGCGGTAAATGTTTTTGGTTCATTGCCGAACAGTGTTTTAGCATTGTTGTTTTTCAACATTGCTCCACATTGATCATTATGCTACTCTGGTATTGTTATTTACACCGCATTATTGTACATACAATAACCAAATAAAACATAGGGCCTTAGGGCTTCGGGCAGTGACCAGGAGTGGTTAACGCTCGTTAAACCCTTTGAAAACCCTTTGAAACCAAATAAAAATACAACACAACACAATACTGTCAATGGTAAAATGTTGCATTGGCAACGATATGTTTGTTTACCTGAAGTTTTCATTTGACTGTATTTCAAGCACAGTTCTGGCATATATAAATGAGAATAATGAACAATAGGGGGCTCTGGAGGCTTTAGAAGCTAGGCTGCCTTGCTTTAGATGTTTTTTGGATGCTTTTTTTCGGAAGCTTTTTATGGAGGCTTTAGGCTTTAGGAGGCTTTTTTTGGAGGCTTTAGGCTCTTTTGTGGAGGCTTTTTTTTAAGGCTTTCTTTGGAGGCATTTTTTTTTTAGGCTTTAGAAGCTAGGCTATCTTTTTTAGATATTTTTTACCTTCATTTTAATGAGAAAAATGTAAAGTTTTTGCAATATCAATCGATCAATTCCAGTTTCTCAGCAGCTAACCCAGCCCAATGCTATTACTTCCAACTTTTATATGTTTGATTAGATAAAAACGTTTATGCTTGAAGTGCATTACGGAAGGGCATCTTATCAACAAGTGCCCCTTTTCGTTTTCCTTTGGAATCTCCAGGACGTAATTAAAAGAAAGAGAAAATGCTAAAGCTTGCCTGCCTATTGCCAACGTTGACGATTTATAACTCCCCTAAACACAAGACATCTAAGGTACTTATTGTGTGCGCGGCGTATCTTGAGTCCTGCAAGTGTCTTATGAACGGCTACTTTTTCCTGGAGGGGGCGGCTTTAATCGACGGCCGCCATTGTTTTTGTAACCATCTTGGATATTAACAAGGCACTCTGCTATCAAAAACATGCAATCGATTATCTTTGGTCTTTCTGCGGAGAACTCAAGAAAGGCCGCGGACATAAGTTCACAACGGGTCTACGCATATTTGTGTTACTTGCATCAACTGAATCTAATACCATTACCTGCTCACAAAACTGAAATCAAAACATGAATAACATCGAAGAACCATCATTTTATTTTCAACAGAACGTGGACACTGTGTGGAACAGCAGAGTACCTCGCCCCAGAGATTATCCAGAGTAAGGGCCACAACAAGGCCGTTGATTGGTGGGCCTTAGGGATTCTCATCTATGAGATGTTAAGCGGGTAAGGAGATGGGGGTTTGCTGTGACCTCTCATGTTGTACATCATGCTAATAAGGTGATAATATTAAATCACTTTATTGTTATTTGTAGGTATCCACCGTTTTATGATGAAAACCCTTGCGGGGTGTACGAGAAGATTCTTGCCGGGACGATCGCTTGGATGAAAGGCATAGATCCTGTAGCAAAGTAAGGATTAGTAGATCGGAGACCACATCGAGTGTGTTTCTTAGGATGTTTATCAGATTCTTCTACATGAATGCTTTCCTTGAAAAATTGATTGGAGTCTTCAAAATTGAACGCTTTCTTCAGAATGCTGATCGGATTCTTCAAATTGAATGCCTTCCTCAAAATGTTGATTGGGTTATTCAAATCGTGTGAGAATGGTGATTGGAGTCTTCAAACTGAATGCTTTTCTCAATAATTTGAATGCTTTCCTGAAAAGTTGAAGAATCCATTCAACATATCGAGAAAAGCATTCAGTTTGAAGAATCCAATCACCATATCAAAGAAGCATCAATTTGGCGAATTCAAACTGAATGCTTTCCTCAAAATGATGATCGGTTTCTTCAAATTGAATGCTTTCCCTAAGTATTGTTCAGATGCTTCAAAATTTAATGCTCTCCCCAAATAATGATCAGATGCTTCAAAATTTAATGCTCTCCCTAAGTATTGTTCCGATGCTTCAAAATTTAATGCTCTCCCCAAATAATGAACAGATGCTTGAAATAGAGTGCTTTCCCAACAATTCTGATTAGCTTCTTCAAGCCAAATACTTTCCCCATAATGTTGGAAATTGATCACATCTATTTCGCTGAACTTTACGTTTCAATAATTCATGCTATACCTCACAATCCCATCCAAAATGTTGTAAGGATTTATTTTTGTAAGGTCCACAGGAATGGAGCAATTCGAGTTGTTCCATTTTTGGGTCAGTAGTGTGCGTTTTTGAATGGAAATATATTTTTTATTTCTATTTTTACTGAAATCCTTAAGCTTTTGCCACCAATTCTAACATAACATGTACTAGTAAAACATTAGTAGTATAACGTGTACTAGTATTACATATACTAGCATAACACGTACGATGACGTACACTAGCATAACACGTACTATTATAACACGTGCTACCATAACATGTACAGTATAACATGTACTAGTATAACATGTACTAGTATAGCATGTATTAGTATAACCAAGAATTTATAGGGTTTGGGAGGAGAATTTGGAACTCTAAAAAGACCCTATTGAAACATGTTAGATTTGTCCCTATTAGTTCCGTTAGAGTTTTCAGAGGGCGCCACGTGTTCCTAATGGTAATTTTTGCTCATTTTTCAGCCAAAATCTAAAGTAACCTAAATTACAACCAAGCTAGGGTAAATAATAATTAAATACAAGCTAGTTTTGTTTAGTTTCGTTTAATTTTTGGCTAAAAACTAGGTAGAAATAGAAATTCCCACATAAAACACATTGACTAAACTAAGACTGAACTACTACGAAAGTATCCAAGACGTTTCAGAATGGGTCTCAGTCACAAATTCTCCTCCCCAACCCTATTAGATATTCTTGGTATAACATGTACTAGTGTAACATTTTCAGGCCACCAGGCACGTTACTGCAAGTCAAATTACTTTGACGTAATTTTCATCATGTCGATTACAGGTTTCAGAAACAGTAGCAAAACTTGCAAGTATTTTTCTTTACTTTACAGAGATCTCATTCGCAAATTGTTAATGGCTGATCGGACCAGAAGACTGGGAAATATGAAGGTAAGTAATTTATGGACTTTAGGTGAAGGAGTTAAATAAAAACTAAAATATTGGAAATGTTAGATGTACAAAACCTTTACTCGATTTCAACTTATTTAATTAAACCTACTCAATTATTTTTTAAAAAAATCAAAAGCAATTGAAAATTAATTCGACAACAAGGCTGGTGATTAGTGAACTTTTGAAAATAAGCAGGATAATTGTTAAACAATAAATGAAGTAGAGGAAACACACAGTGGCGCTATACATAAAAGTTTAATGTGTAAGCTAAACTATACTGTTATTGGAATGAACGATATTGCAATATAGCCATCACATGCAATAGTTCAAGTTTATGTGAAGGCAAACATAATCTATTACCGTGCTTTTTACTCCATAGTTCAAGTTCACAACTTTATCTTTCCATATTGAACTCATCGCAAAAACACACAGAATGTTATTTTCTAGCGGTTATAGTCAGTTGCTTTACTTTAATTTAATGATGTTTTGATTAGCGCAGTTACCATTGTTCGTTCGTCTACAAGACCATTCACCGAGCAATGGGATTTAAAAAATGCTCAATAACTAAGCTGAACGAAACTTTACTGAAGTAACCTTTTTTTTTAATTTTAAGAAATTTTGACGAGCCTTAAGTCAGCCGAAGCAATTAATGCTTGTATGGCTGAACCGGCTCAATTTTGAACATTACCAGATTTTTAGTGAAGAAGAAGTATCTGGTAAAGGGAAGTGCCAGCCCGGGGATTCGATCCGGGAAACCTCCGATCATCGTCGGGGCCGAAAGATTGTCCAGAATTAGCCAGAATTCATCCCATAGCCGCTGAAGGAACATGGTAGCCTCTCACGCTACCCTGGCTGGCAGTCCTGGCGGGGACTTTGCCAAGATCCCCTTCCCAAGGGTTCGACCAGATCCGCAAACCTCCAGCAACCAGGCTGAGCTCTCTCACCGCTTAGCCACGATGACCCATGTTTTAGTAAAAATACTTACTAAAACCGCGAGAAAATTATATTCTCTCTTTCCACTACAAATGCTGTAGTGTTACCGCAGTGTTTTTTGTTTCCAACATTATCGTTATTTGGAATTCTAAATATATGGAGCTAATTATGTGGAGGTTAATAAAACAAAACCTTTCATCCGTAGTTGAAATTGCAAACTATATTTATCATGGATCACTAAACTGTTGTCAATCAAAAATAGATAAAAACAGAAAAGTAACTGAATAGTGCTTTAAAACAATTTGCGATTGTATTGACACAGAACATAATTTGTATAAATTATTTTGCCGCATCTAGCATATAGCTAATACATGCCCAATGACTGATACGATAATGTGCAATACGGCAACTATACGCAGCCAAAATATTGCAAAATCACAAACACTATAATGTAAAATATCGTATTGAAATGATATTCTAGGCTAAAAATTGCAATATGACTCATCCCCATACATAGAGTACAGCTTAAGGGTCAAACGATTGCAAATCGAATTTTTGCTGTACCAAGGTGTAACTTTTATTTCAATCCTCAACGGCAGAATAAACCGTAGCTGTGGCAGTAGGGAATGAGTGAAAGAACAACTTTGTCTAGAATTACTGAATCATTCAGCAACTTATAGGAAATGTATGTTAGTCTCCATTCTAATGTAATGCGTAATTGTAATTCATACTATCTTAGGAATTCCAAACAATAGGCATATTATTTTTATTGTGTTTGCCTGGACCATCTTGGTCAGTTATTATTATGTATGTTGAAAACGTCATTTTCTTGACTATTTTTAGAATGGGGCAGATGACATCAAACGTCATCGATGGTTCAAACATCTAGACTGGACTGAAGTTTACAACAAACGTTTACAGGTGAGGAATTAACCCAGCATTGTCATAAAATAATGACCAAATTCCGTTTACGATAGGAGATGGTCACATTTTTATTTTTAGCTATGAATACATGATGGCAATGTGTAGGGTTTGAGAGTTGGTTTATTAAATTAATTTGCTTCCATTGATTGGTAGATTGTTTATGTGGCAAATGGTGTGAACATCATTCCAATCCAATGTTTGTCATATAGGTCACTGCCTGCACCCACCCTTCTGCACAGTTCCATTTAATCTAAAATGAAGTTTTGATGCCAATTTTTTTGCCCCAATTAAGGACACAAGCGAGATTTCATGAATCGTTACATCAGCAATGAGCTTCGTTGTTTCATCAATATTATACTGATGAAATACAAGCACATAACTAATAAAAAAAAAAAGCCAACACGCACACTTCCACGAACTAGACACTTACTACTATGTCCAGCAAATTTTCAACAATTCCCTGTTGTCTTCATCAGGCTTTTAAAGGTTTATTTAGTCCCCGATGACATCTTGCTTCTGCGATGTTCACAATCGCCGTTTTCGAATTCGCCGGTAAGTGTCTAGTTTGTGGAAGTGTGTGTGTTTAGTTTGCGAATAGACATTTTCGGAATTTCGTCACGTTCCACAGTACGAACTTCAACAAGGTTTTTCGTGAGAAAAAAAATACCAGAAAAGTTATGTTTTGCGTGATGTTGATTCCTGCTATTTTCCGTTAATTAAAAATCTATTATGTCTAATACATTGCTGAACACCTGAGCCTGAAAAATTGGAGAAAAAGAGGCAACTGCAATTTTCGTGAGAACTCATTCACTAAGCACTCCTCAGGAAAGCAAACTAAGTCAAATATGCACAGTAAAATTACAAGTTCAATAACTGGTTTTCTTAGGCGCCATTGACTGAACTAGTAATATTGTAGCTAAACTCTCCTGAACCTGTCCAATGCTAGCTACAATTCTCGCTGATCAGTTGCCAAAGAATTAATCGTTAATCAACCAGAGGAATTAAATTACACATTATGGTATAGAAATTTTGCTCCTGGTAGCATGATACGAAACCGCAAGGGCATAAAACAACACAATTATTTTAATTTTCGAGGGGTAATTCCCCCCCCCCCCCCCCCCCTGGTCGCAAATAATGATACACACTGAAAACTTCAAATACACAACAGAGACACACTCATTCAGAGAGCCACCATTTTGAATTTGTTGCCTGGTCAACCATTGACCTTCATATGGTGACCAAGAGGGGGAATTACCCCTCGAAAATTAAAGTAATTGTGACATTTTATGCCCTTGTGATTTTGTATCATGCTGACAGGAGTGGAATTTCTGTACCGTCACCTTCTCAACCACTTATCAACTGATTTTTATTAAATTGCACGTGTTTTCATTCTTTCAGCCTCCAATTGTGCCGAGAGGCAAACACGAAGGTGACACGGTCAATTTTGACCATTACCCAGAGAATGACTGGGTCCAGAGGCCTCCAGTCAGCAAGAGGGAGCTCGAGGTCTTCGACGGATTCTGAAGATCTCAAAGATGTTAATGCAGTGCTACAGCATTTTGAAAAACAATTATCTTCGAGGCATTCAACAGTATCAACATCCATTTCTTCATTAATGGTCAGTGCCCATCCCTATCAACAGCAGAACAAGATCTAGTTGGAACAGTGAAGAAAGAATTTCTTCAAGGCATTCAAATATCAACCATTTCCATTTACTCATAAATGGACATAGGCACTTCGTATTAAGAGCAGAATAAGATCGAGTCAGGATACGTTACTATTGACGATAGGACATCAACAAACAAGATACAGAATATATAAGCAAAACAAGAGTATAACATGATTCCTACAAGCGAGGTTTCCGTTCACAGTAAGATTTCCATCACTTATTGGCAAAATTATGTGTCACAGTACCATAATTTACCGTTCTCGCAGAAGTAATTTAATATAAAATTTATGTCAACCAGGGAAAAAAGTGACTTTTTTCTTGGTCTTGTCAAATACGAATAAATGATTTGATTTGCTAAAACTAATTGTTTTTCAGTAAAGATTTCACAAACAAATGCAAAGTAAAGTATGTTCCTGAGTTTAGATAATCAGGAGTAAACATATGTGCAGGAAACATTTAAAAGGAACTCTTTTCTTTGTATTAAGCTACTGGTAAAAAAAAATTGTTTTCGAGCAACAAGTGTAACACGATTATGAAAATTATATTGAGCTGTTATTTACGATAACTGTGGGATCAGAAAATACAAATACAAATAATTTGATTTTGCTAAAGCTAGCAGTTTTTCAGTAAAAATTTCACAAGCAAATGCAAAGTATAGTATTTTACCGAATTTTAAAAGATAAGGAGAACATACTATACAATATATGCAAGGAACACTTTTCTTTATATTAAGCTACTGGTCTAAAAAAATGTTTTTAAGCAACAAACTTAACATAATTATGAAAATTATATTGAGCTCCTATTTAAAATGAATGTGGGATCGACAAATACAAAAGGTATTTTAGTTCTATGACGGAATTTTCAAGAGCTTGAAAGAACAGTGTAACAGTTTTGTAGATATGAAATGAATATTTTCTTTAAAGTAAATTGAGGAAGGGTTTTCAACTGTCAAGCCAGTTTCAATCACCCTTATCGTTAAGAGTTTCTGTCTTGTGTTGAATTTTCTGTGTCTTAACTTTTCAAGAGAAGACTAATTTTTCTTGTCAAGATGGAAATACAGTCATCATATAGTACAAAAAAAATGCGAGGCTTGTCTCGTCTTGAAAAGTCAAGAAAGAGAATGATCAAGCCAATACAGAAATGCTACTTATCATTCCTATAAACAAGAAACACAATAAATGCTTTGTACAGAAATGGTTTGTGGTTATGGAAGAAATTAATGTCCAGCTATAATCGCAGTGTTTCAAGTCTTTTTCTGGTTTGTTGCGAAACAAGAAAAACAGTTGCAGTACTTCATCTTAACTGCAGTATACAGAAATAAAATGCTCGAAGTTTGTATATAAAGGTTTTATTTACAGCACTCACTGTCGCCACTCTGTAAGGCCGCTGTTACTAAAATTGCGTAAAGTTTTAGTTTTCCTAATTTTGCCGCGGCAACCGGAATATATTTTCACCCTTTTTTCGCACGGCTGGTCCATAAATGTTAAATAAACTTGTACATATTTATGTATTGTCTGTGTGTATGCTAGTCATTATAGTTGCGAACTGCGAGATTAAATTTGCACTGTGCTTTCATACTAGTGCCACCATTTTTCTGTAGGGTAATTAAGGATAACTAGTAGCCTAAGTGTGTCTTTAAAGTTGACGTGGTACAAGTTTATAATCTAATATTAAAACGTTAATTAATGGTTAATCTTTATGAGAGTATGTACAGAAAGTGGGATCTGTTTTTCTTTTCTATACACTGAGCTAGCAAATTGATACAAATTTACGGTTGGTAAAAAATCTGTGCACTTATGGTGCCGGTAGCATTTCCAGAATGCTAGCATTAAATTAAGTTGCTGAATTTGTAACACCAAAACCATTTTTGAGATGATAGCCTAACAAAAGGAAATATGTGAATTATGTGTTTGTTTTTTGCTTTAAGCGTTGGTTACTTTACGACTGCGCAAATTGTTTACGGACATACTTTAAATCACCTTAACGCACATTCTAATGCGTTTTTGTTGAAATTTTTCAATATTATTCTTAAACTGTTGCGGAATACTTGTTATTCGCTTTGCTTTGCAGTGTTTAGATTGTATGTTCGCTTTCTGGAGATCCCAAGAAAGGTAGTTAAGCGTCGTTTACATTTTGGAGTGTAACGATATGGACGCGAATTTTCGTCAGTTATTTATGCGAACTAAGTTATTGTTAAAACTGATTTGTTGAAGTTAGGCGTTTTATCCCTTTTAAAGTGTCTTGTTTTGAATTCTTGGTTGTGTTTAATCCCTTTGTTAAGTTTGTTTTTTCTTTGAGCTGAGTCATGCTGTATTTAGTTTAAGAGTTGTGCTATAGCTTATAGGCCTATAGCATAACTGTCTAAATGAGAACGTCAAACGTTTTAGTTATGTAGCTACTTCTCGTACTAAATTGGGATTTCTCATCCTGATTAAGCCAGGGCAAATAGGCTGTTTACATTAAGTGGCCTAAAAAAGTCTTCAAGCTCCCAAGACGGAAAACGTTAAATAACAGAGTTCAAAACTACGAAGTATGCACATTTTTGTAAAAGCTAAGGAAATTATATACGTTTTTTTGCTTTAAGTGACATGAATAAAAAAAAGTAGCAGCAAATATAAATTTTAATGACAGGCACGTTCCAGCTCTAGGCGTATTGGTACTTTATCAGGGTCCGAATTGAAGCTGGCTGCTCATCGCTGACCAACGTTACGTCATATCACCAGAATTTACAGCCACCATTCTTTCGTGCCAAAATATGTTGTTTAAAAAGGTTACCAACATTTTGTTAATGAACTGTTTTTTGGATGGGAATAAACAATAAAAATTTCTTAAGTTTTTAACTGAAATATAGATTAATTCAATATTTTTCTTACTTATAAAGTAGGCTACCTTACATGATTCTGTAGTACTGGAAATAGATATTGAATTTCTTCTAGTGCCTACACATAATCAACAAGGTATGTATATTGACTAATCGTTCTAAATTTTAAATACTATAAATTTTGACCATTTATACCAAATAAGGATACAGGTTAGTTGGTCAACCGATTTTGAGCAGGTTAGTTGATACTTATATGGCGAGTTTCAGTAACAAATGCTGGATTGTTGACCTTAACTGCAGTGAGAAATGATCGCTATTATTATAATAGGGTTGGTATTTATAAGGAATTGCTGGATTGTATGGTCTAACACTGTATCAGTGTGTACCATCTCGTATTATTTGGGTTTCAATTTTTGTATGGCAACTTAAGATGAATCTAGTTAAATCAACTATTTTCAACAACTCTCTACTTTACATTTCACTCTGTTTATTTTCCGTTTTGGTGAATACTAGCAGTGGACCAAGAATTATTCAACTTTGGGAATGTTTTGACAACTACATTACACTGCCATCACTGTATTGCAGGCATGTAAATTTTAATGTATATATTGAATTGTTAAGTATTGTGTCAAATGTACATTTATAAAATAGCGTAACGAGTATAATGATGTATTGTCGATAGTTTGTAACCAAGCCAATAAAAGTACGAAATATACCAAAACTTTTTGTTGGTCGTAAAAATTATTCTGGTTTTAAATGCAGTTACAGTAACGGTTCCCACTTTAGAAAGGCCTGTTTGGTGTGAAGAACTTGTTTATTTGTAAGTGTAAAGGTTAAACCGCTGCGACATGCTTAATAACTCAGTTGTGACAGGGCAATTAGTCTTGCCATTCTTACGGAGAGCTTACCGCCTGGTAATGATGCTTGATTTATAGGGACATGGAATACTCAACTGGGATGGTGTGCCTATTTCCTCTGCAATGTTCAGGTATTTCTTGCACAACTGCAATAGTGCTGCTACACCACACAGTCACCATGACCGTCTTCTGCTTATTTCCAGCAAAAGCAACATGTCTGCTTGTCATTTGTGCTGTACCAATGTAAGGTAGTCTACTTCACAATTCTGGCTGGATGGTGTATGCGCACTGAAGCTTTGATTCATATCTATTCTGCTTGCACACATTATTTTTTTTTAATTTCTCGGTAGCTTACATATCATCTGAAGCCATGTTTATCTGAAGCCATGTTTATATCATTTTGAGGGCTCTTGGTCCCAGAAGGGATCCAGCCACCCCCTTTCCTGTTCCGGACACTACCTTACTTCCAAGGAATTACTGAAAAATTGGAAAAAACGCTGCTACAACAAAATAGACACAGAAACATCAAGCAAATGACGGGAAAAAAAGTCAAAAAGTAGATCAAAGCAAAATCAGAAATACGGTATATCGTATACCATGTGCTGAAAGCACACGCGGGGCCGGGGCCAGTTATATAGCGCAGAGCCTGCAAAGGCTACAGGAACGTCTCACTTCCCATAAATCGAATTTCAAATTGCATACTGAATCCAGTTCATTACTTCAACACTGTTTCAAAACAGGAATCTCCCCCAAAAAAGCTCTCATCAAGGAATGCACCTGCCCTGGGTAGGAATGAAATACTTTTCACAGAGAAAAAG
>JAHWFP010206218.1:0-10338 GCA_023313725.1 Lithobius niger | reverse complement strand
GAACAGCAGACATGATTTTCATTTTCATCCATTAATTACTATAGTTTTTCATTCTATCACGTGAAGGGTGGTTGGTCACTCCTAACTAACATTGTACTGTATTTAGGCCTGCTCAGACTTCGTCCTTGAACACGTTCTTTAATGCTGCATCTCGTAGTACAATCAGCACTGCATGTTTATGAAATATTGCCTGTAAAAGAAATGGATTTCAGTGGGAGTTAAGGAAAACTGTCTATTTAAACTAGCGACTTCAACTGCCAGCATTTGAAGACTCTCATTGTTTCCCTTTCCACATTGATTAGTTTTGAGATTCATCAATCTACGGTTTTCGTAATTGGGGGACCAAGCCTCTAAACACTCGGCTGCCTTTCGCTCCTTGTTCTCAGATTCCTAGGGAACCTTTACAAATCTAGTTTCAATTTTTTTTCCTCAAACATACTAATTTACAGCTTATTTTCGTTAAATTTTCGTTGTGCCCAGCAATCAAAGAAAAAGGTGTTTCGCCAGCCTCGTCAACGTTATTGGCAGACCAAAAACGTATCCCGGATACAATTGTTGTAATAACTAACATGTGGCAAAAAAATAATCCACTTTGTCCTTTAAGGATGACTGCTATCAAGACATGGGAAGTTAAAACTATAAATGCGTGTGTTTGGAATTTGGAACCAATATGAAGCTCACTCTTCTTAGGTTGGGGATGTGCATTTCTTTTTGGTTGTGATTAGTGATTATCGTAGCACTGAAAAGGTAACGCTCTTTCAAAAAGGTGGAAGGGAATCGTTTCTGCTAATTTTCAACAAGCATAAAAACACAACGTTGCTTGCCTTCTTAGGCACTGCTTCTAATGTAGTGCCTGAAGAAGACATGCGATGTTGTGTTTTTATGCTTGTTGAAAATTAGCAGAAACAACTTCCACCTTTTGAAAAAGTGTTACCTTTTCTGTGCTACGATGAATAACAGATTTCAAAATACGAAATCACACGCAATTTTTGGAATTTTGTGATTAAACGTAAAAGTACTTGTTTATTGAAATCACTACATTTAATACTGAGTATTTTTTTTTTATTGAAATGAGTTATTTACTAGATACAAATGTCAGATTCTCTGCGTCAAGGTTTATCCGCCAACAAAATTTCTTTGTTTCCTTATATCTTTTCTATTTCATGCGCAGATTACAAGCCCTGTAAACGGCGAGGTAGTAAACCTACATTCTCCATGTTTTATGTGGGTTGCAACCAGGGGTGTGCGATACTATCGAATTTCGATACTGATACCGATACTTTATTGGTATCGGTAGTGGTATTGAAATTCAAAACTTGGTATCGATTTTTCGGTAGTATCGAAGGTATCGAAAAAGTATCGTTGGTTTAAAAAATACTGCAGTATTAAGAGAGTACCGAAGAGGTTTTGGAACAGAAAATTAATTTAAAGAGTTTACATCGTTGTAGATCGGTGAACGATATGCCTAACGTTTAGTAGCCCAACAAAAGCAGCAGTTTCACACGTTTTTAAGGGACCACCTACCTAGTGACTCTTTGTTTGTCAGAGTAATCTGCACCAAATAAATCATAAAATCCCAAGAAGAATGGTGATTACTGGAACAGAATACGTTACAGTTGATTGCTGACTGTTTATGGAAGCCTAGACTTTATCATTATACCGTCGCTGGTCTCTGTTGTTGACTAGAGTTTTAGTGCAACTTGATGAGCAGCCATCTTGAAATTGAACAGTGCAATTTAAAATAAAAATAAAAGTAACTAATTTGTTTTAAACTTACTTACAAATTTTAAAAATATCTTATTTACATTTGTATACATAAATAAAAAAAATTTAAAATTCCGGAAAGCAAAGATCTTAGGCATGTTAACTTCACCAAGCATTAGGCATAGATCCTAGCAGCAACAATCCTATGTAACTTTTGTTTTAAACTCAAATTTAATTTTTTTTATTAATCCAGATATGTTTGTGTCATTAAATTACAAACATTATATTCATACATATTTTTATACATAAATTTCATGATTTTATAAAATATATATTTTAAAAAATTTACTGTTAGTGAAGAAAACCAGAAAGCCTATCAAAGTAAAAAACAAACCCAATTGATGCTTTGTTTCATAATTATAAGATTTTTTCTGTATTACTTCATTTGTAACGTCTTACATAAAAATTTAAGTAAATTCCATGTAGCCTAGTCCGAGTTTATTTTTTAATTTCTATGCTGAACAGTTGTCTGTAGGATAGGTCTACTATAATTAAAATAAATTAAATTTTTTCATTAATACCCCTTTATAAAACTTGTAAGGTTCATTTTCTAACGTAACAAAGAAGTTCAGCTCAACATTATTGTCATCTGAAATATTTCTGTGAACAGTAATTGTAATGAATGTAATGTAAACTACATATGAAGTCATTTGAATTCGTTTATTTCTACTGCTTTCTTAAAACAGGTATCAGTATCGAGAAAGTATCGGAATCGAAAAAGTATCGCGATACCGATACTCCGATTAATAAAGTATTGGTATCGGTATCGAATTGAAAAACCTGGTATCGCACATCCCTGGTTGCAACCGTAGGGCGTTGCATGACCGAGCATAGTAAATAAATTACATAAAGTAGAATCACGTAGAATAGAATGTTAAATGTTAGAAGTACAGAAAGCCAAGTGATGCTATAGTTGCATAGATTGCAAAAAATAGTTGTAGTGCAGTGGATTTTTTAGTGTCAAAAGACAGATAAAGAAATTTAAGTTGGTGTTGGTGAAAGATAGTTGACGTTGGTCTAGAAATAGTAGGTCTCCTAACTATGGATCTTCCCAACTATAACACTATGAATTGAATGCCTGTTTTACAGGGTGTAACGAAAGATCGTGTCTAAAAGTTAGTGGTGTATTCCTTGGATCAAATTAAATTATAATTTTTCCATAAAGATGTGTCCGTAAAAGTTTCTTTCAGTAGTTATTGTATGAATAAATTAGGTAGATGCTAATTACCCGCAAAGTAGCAACAGGGGCAGAATGTGTGATGTAACCAAAGTAGTATTGCTAGGAAGGGTTTCAGGTCCAAACTGAGTCAACGAAAACGCACAAAAACCATGACGACGAACACTTCCTTTCAATGTTACTTAAATTTTTGGTGAAGCATTTATTTCCGTTCACCTTCTTCAGAAGTTGCACAAGACTCACAAAGCGTCCGTAACAACATGTTGGACGATTGCACAGCTCAAATGTACACAAATTTCTAATGCACGCGCTAGTTCAGTTGGCTCACCGCCTTAGAGTTACGTGATCTGTCAAATGTGAAATGCATTTGTGAGTATTGTACAACTTCTGAAGAACGTGAACAGAAATAAATGATTCATCGAAAATTTAAGTTACATTGAAAAGAAGTGTTCGTAGTGGCGGTTTTTGTGCGTTTTTATTGGCTCGTGTCAGGTTTAAACACAGTAAACATTTCACTACGTCTCACATATTAACAATACCTCTGCGAGGTACCACCAGCCATGTATTATCAGATTGGTGAACGTCTGGAATGGGCTTCCCCGTGTCATTGTTTGTGCACCAAACCTGAACGCCCGCAAAGCCAGGCTCTAACACTGTTTCTGTGTTTAGTGTCACTTCCAGCCTCATCAGTCACTGACTTTTGGTGGTGTAGTCACTAGTCATTTTGTGTTAAGTTATTAATATCAGCTAGAAACAAAATGTTGCAAAAGTTTTGGACGGTAGAAGTATTTTCCTCTTAATTTGGACATTTCAATCCTTTGCATTAGTAAACCTTTGGTTATATCACATGTTGCTACTTTGTGGGCGTGTGAATCTACCCAATTTATCTACATATATAAAACCCTTAACTCGACCAAAACATCAACTGAAACAGCGAAGTAAAAAAGGCCACTGCGATGAAACGATTTAACAACCACGACGCTACTGTTAACCGTATAGGTGCACAAGAAACATGTAACCACATTACCAGTTGACGAAAAGTTGGAAAACACTTTTGAGAATCAACAATTTAGGTGCACGAGAGAACGAAAAATGCACAAAAATAAAAAGAAATTACCCTCCCATCAGGAAATCGTCATCCAATTTTATTTTTCAACTTTTGGAAGAGCTCTAGCCCAAACTGGAAATAATCAGTTGTTCACAGTGACTGCTGTAGGACTTTAAAGGTCACAAAAGAAATGTAGTGGGATTCTGTACAAAAATGAAAAAAAGTACGAAAGACTAGGTACCAAGTTTTGGGGTAAGGGGACAAGGCAAAAATTAAAAAAAAAAAGGAAGGATTGTCTGAAGCGGGATGCGCTGGGTGGGTGAGAGAAAACAAAAATGAAAAAAGTAGAGAGGAGCGACTGGGGAGGGGGGAATAGGGTTAGAGAGCAAGGAACGAGTGAGCAAAACAGTACTTAGCATTTGTTAGCCATAAGACTAACACAGACCTCATTTCACTAAGCACAGCCAGAGCCAATAAGGCAAGGCTTATTGAGTGACATAATACACGTCTTCTCATCACGTCTTGCGGCAGCTTTTTGCGGGTTGGGGGGGGGGGGGAGTAGGGAAAGTGGGCAAGAAAAAAGGAGGAGCTACTGAAAGGGGATGCACTGAATGAGTGAAAGCGATCACAAATCAGCAGTGATTAGCTATAAACACTACAGGTGCTATAATGCGGGTCAGACATAAGTAAAACTGGCATCATTTGGGTTTACCAGGGCCGGATTAAGGGGGGTGCTTTGGGTGCTGAAGTACCGTGCCACAGGCTGAAAAGGGCCTCAAGGGTGCCTCCTGGTCACGATAAAACTAAAATAAGGTACTATTTTAAATTTAAAAATTTTACGGTTTTTAATTTTAAAAATTATTGTTAAAAAAAAACTTTTTTGCAAGCATTTGGAGAGGGGGGATTGGGCCACAATAAATCTTAAGCACCAGGCCTCTACGAGGTTTAATTAAGCCCTGGGGTTCACTGTGCATAGCAAGAGCCATAAGGCTTATTGAATAACCTAATACACGTGTTATGGTTTCTTATGTGCTGGAGCAAGTCGGTGTAAATGTGATTAAACGTGACATGGGCAACAGGCGGAAAATACGGAAATGAATAGTAATTATTCATCACAGCAAAAAGTCATCATAGATACATAAACGTTGCGCTCTGTCTATTTGCATGCGATAATCTCACGCCGTGCAAAGTACGGGCTTTGGCTATTTATGCAATAACTCCGTGAAGAGTCTTAGGAGTATGGAAGTGACACAAAACACGGAAATGGCGATCAAGCCTTGCTGCGCAGATGTTCACGGCTTAGCATAAGTGCACATTCAATGTTATGGGGTAGGCCAGTCCAAAGTTTCTCCACTTTAGGCCCATTTTACTCTTTGTTTTTCATTGTGCAACCCGTCATGGCATAAGTTTATCCCCTTTGGTTACACCGTACTTCCTTCCCCTAAATTAAATTTTCTAAAAGAGTTAGAAGCTGCATAACTTATTCATGTGTACGCCCCTACAAAAAAATGTTTTTGGATACATGCTTATAGGGAATTATAATCCTAATTTGACCCAAGAAATACATCACCTACTTTAGAATATGATCTTTTGTTGCAGCCTTTATTAGTCATAGTTTCATAGTGTCAAACTGACATTGAGTAGCTATCATTTGTGGCATGGCTGATAGCTTTGTAAATTGTAGCCCGCAACTTCGTAACTCTGTGCTCTAGTCAACATAAAAAATGATTAAAATGTATGGTCTGTACGTAGATGTCGTTAAATAAGTTAGTTGTACTAAGCATTGTACAAGACAAGTTTCTTAACTACTTCAGGTGTCCATTACTCCCATTTTGTGTAAAGAGCTTTAAATGAAAATACATGCTTTAACCCTTTAGTCCATCCATTGTTGACCTGATGCCATCTTGTAAACACCAAAATGCTTCGCACGACCTTGAGAGTTCACTTCAGAATTTAAATTTTCACAAAAATTTTCCATACTACTACTCAATCTCAACTTCAAAAATACAATCGCCGTATTTTTTCAAATTTTCGGCAGCTTACAGTTCAGTATTAATTCCTGCTGTCTTCGTCTGAAGACAGCAGGTCGAAAGTTCAGATTTTTACAAGTAACGCTTAAATTCAAAAAAGGAAATACTCCATCTTATTTTGCCAATTTTCGATAGGCTGTTGGCGAAAAGATGTAAAATATTCAGTCCTACTATGTTCTTCAGGCTCCCACAATAAGTGCTTCTTTCTGTTTACATCGTCGTAAACAGAAAGAAGCACTTATTCTGGGAGCCTGAAGAAGATAGGAGGACTGAATATTCTACATCTTTTCGCCAATAACCTATCGAAAATTGGCAAAATACGATGGAGTATTTATATTTAGTTTTTTGAATTTAAGCGTTACAGTGTACTTGTAAAAATCTGAACTTGAAAATCTGAACTGTCTTCAGACGAAGACAGAAGGAATTAATACTGAATTCTAAACTGTCGAAAATTTGCAAAAATACGGTGATTGCATTTTTCGAGTTAATATTGTGCGTAGTAGTATGGAAAATTTAAATGAAAATTTAAATTCTGACGTGATGCCATCATCATAGCTACTGAAGATATTGACTCCGTCTTATACAGACAGGGTGGTTCAGCAGTAAGAACCAGTGCCCATTGTTTCTTTCCATTGTCTGAGATCGTAATGAAATTTGGTGGATGTAGAATGGTCAGGGTGCCTTTTGCAAATGTGATCATGGCTGATCTAATGGCCCATCCGTTCAAAGTCAGCATTACACCAATTTCTAAAGCGTGCTTCCTACACCACCAGTGTAATTTGGAAAGTTGTAGAGAATCATAAAACAAGATCAGGCAAAGCAAACAGAATGCAAATCCGAATAGAATAATGTAAGTTGCAGCCAAAACAAACCCTTATAAATTCAACCGGTTAGAAGTTAGTTTCGTGATGACCTCACACGGATGGACCAAGGTCAGCCTTACTCGCGTGTGCAAATAGCTCCCAGGCTATTTTACGCGTCCACCACATTTCAATTTTATCGTGGTTACGGGGGGGGGGGACAACAGACTATAGATGGACCTTCTTTGTCGGGGTTGTTTGTGTTGGCTGTAACTTTTGTAATTCTGTTTGCAATTGTATTCTATTTGTTTTATTGATCTTGTGTTATCATTCACTGCAACTTTCCAATTTAAACTGGTGGTGTAGGAAGCATGATTTAGAAGTTAGTGTCGTAATGACCTGAACGGATGGGCCAAGGTTAGCCATCATGACGAGTGCAAGGACCCCCCCCCCGGACCATTCTACATGCCTACCACATTTCATTTCGATCGTGGACAAGGGAGCGAAATGATGGGCACTGATTCCTTACCTACCCTGTGTATCACCAGACGATACTGTGGTTGGTACACAGATCAGTATTGTTTCTGTTGGTTCATATGTTCAACATTTATATTCATTCTTCACGTAAATTTTCATTTGCATCACCTTAGTAGGACTTAACTAACAAATGTAGAAATGAAACTTCCGTTGCTGAAATGGGCCTAGAGCTGCTCATGGGTGTTACAGGAAAAAGAAGGAATACCCCTTTAATGCCAAATCTTGCCCTTTATTTTCAGTTTATCTTCAATTGTTATCTTTTCCCCCCCAAACATAAATATTGTAACGAATAACGTGCTCCAATGGTATTTGATAACGTGTTTAACAGTGTTTAATTCCCATTTATCCAAAACATATTTGGTGGCTGTGTCTGTAACCTCCAGTTGTCAATCAAAGCATAGAAAGAGTAGCAATAGCGCTTGCAAATGACTAAGTCATTGGCAACACAAAACTTCATTGTTTGCTATTTTAAGTTTTATTACTTACGTATCCATTGTTTGCAGTTTCAAGTTACAAATTCAATGTACAGTATTAATGTGTGTAATTGTATTTGAGTGTATTTGAATTGTATTATTTTATTTTCAGGATGGTTTGGAAGTGATGCTAAACGTTCCAAAGAAAGCAAACGATGCCATGCATCTAAGCTTATTGGAGGGTTATGATGTAAGTTCAGTGAAGTAAATTTGTCATTCTGATTTTGAAGGCGTGGTCCATTGCCAGACAGCTTGATAGAAACTAAATTGTAATTTTTGAATTTGCTATCTTCCCGTATTCTTAAGCTTTATCAAAAGTAATTTTTCTGAAAATTCCTCCATTCCTGATGCCATAGTTGCTTTCCAATAACTCGCATGCATCCTTGTTCAGCAGCACATTACATGTTTGTTAAAATTTGGTCTTTGTACAGTTGAGTTCTGAATATCACAAATACTCAGCCGAGTAAGAGATGTAGTTTATTTTCGTATTCACAGAAAGAAACATAGATGATTTCTGCCCCATGCCTCGAATTTTACTCCCACCTCTTTGGAATATTTTAGATAGGATTTTGACATTGTTGAGGAACTTGCTACACAATGCCACCACTTAAATTTTCGGTGGATTAAGGGCGGCATCCACCTTCTTCAGAAGTTTCAGTACCAAACGATACGTCCGTTACATAACGTCGTCTCCTTTTAAATTTGCCAATGCTGATGGATCGGCAAATTCAAAAGCAAACGACGCTACGTAATGGATGTGGTGTTTGGTACTGAAACTTCTGAAGAAAGTGGACCGTCCTTAATCAACCGAAAATTTACCCACCGATTGCCGGTTTTATGTGATAGGATTTTGATATTGGAACGCGTGAATTTCATGTGCCAAAGCTTCTCTCTCGTGAAATTTCAACAAAATGAGAAGAATATTGCAAATGTTATCGCGACCTACACGCTGAAAAAACCGTTCGGTGTTATACTTTGAAAATTGTTCATATTAATGTTCAAACTCACAAAAACACTCGCTTTCAAAAACGAGACATGCGTCTGTTAATTTTCGACAACTACTCACTTGTTTGTGGCACACATAAGCCCAAATTCAGTCAAGTATGAGTTGGTGACTTTTACAATGAAATATGGAGGGTTTCACCTTTACACATTAAAATTATAACTACGCTCAGAAGTCCAACAGTTCCTTGAATTTCGGTGGATTTGATGGAAAAACAAAAAACAGTTCCCGACCACCACCTTCTTTGGAAGTCAAACTACACTACGTCGAGACGATCACATCATAAGTTGTCAAGGCAATGTGAATTTTCAAACTGACAATAAGATCGGCTTGACAACTTAGGATGTGATCATCTTGATACACTGTAGTTTGACTTCTGAAGAAGGTGGTCGGAACTGTTGTTGGTTTTCCCATCAAACCCACCAAAAATTACGATAACTGCTATCTTCTTTTGTTTTGTTTTTTGTTTTTCATAAATTATATTACGTTTGTTTGTATACTCTTCTACAGTATACTTGGTGTGTGTCAAAAGCTGCTTGAAGGCTTCAGGTTAATAAATTAATGGTGAAACCTTACACACTGTTACTGAAGAAAGGGACCTAGGAATTTGGGTCAACGAGACCTTAAGCGTTTCTAAACAGCGTGCAACTGCTGCTGCTAATGCCTTTAGGGCAATAGGACAGATTGGTAGTTTACCAAAACTTGATACCGACTCTTTCAATCTCCTTTACAAGGGAATTGTTCGGCCGAATGTTGAATATGCAAACTTGCCGGTTGCCGTGGTTACAAAAGGATACAGAGCTGTTTGAGAAGGTACAGAGAAGAGCAACCAACCGGCTCACCAAATTTGGTAACCTAAGCTACCTGGAGCGCTGCCGTGTTTTGGGTTTAACTACCTTGGCCAAAAGGCGTGCTCGTGGTTCTCTTGTTCAAACCTTTACAGTTGTTTGACAGAGGTACCAAAGAAAAATATTTCAAGCTGTGCACTGGAAGCAAGACGAGGGGACATCAACTCAAGATTATGAAGCCTTCTGTTCGACTGGATGCCCGAAAGAACTACTTTTCTGTTAAGACTATTAACGACTGGAACGGTCTGGATTGCAAAATCCTTAGTAACTGTGGAACTGTAGGCACCTTCAAAAATCGCCTTGACAAATATGTATTCCACCCATAAGTTTCTTATGGCTGCCGGCAACAAGCTTTTAGCTTTTGCTACTGTTTATAATAATAATAATAATAATAATAATAATAATAATAATACATAATTAACTGAATGAGAGCAGATGGGCTTTTTTTTCCTTTTTAGTGATTTTAATTGGAATAGACTGGTATTTTTTTAAGGTGATTGTTTTGAATTTAGCACTTTTGCTTAGTAAAAACTATTACTAACTTTAATTTATGTAGTTGTGACACCCGATATGTGAGCATAGTACAACAAAAGAATGGTTGCAGAGAAACAATAACGCAGCATAGAAAACTAAATCATGGAAAAATGCAAAAAAAAAA
>JAHWFP010206216.1:0-21365 GCA_023313725.1 Lithobius niger | reverse complement strand
CAGATTCTGGTGCATAAGGCCGGACGAAACGATTCCGAAATTTGAACAGGGCCATGAACTTTATTACCTGCTTTTAACTCAATCATCAGGAAAAAAAAAATGGACGAGGAACAACGCTACAATTTTAGAAGAACTTATCAACGACAGGCAAGAGCTGACCCAGTTTCTGCTAAAAGCGATAGACTGACAGTCCATTCCGACGAATCTCAACGATCGACTTTGACCCAGAAAAATGTAAGGCGGCATGACGAATTGGAAGCATCACTAAACCAGCAGCTGAGGCGACTTCATTCAAGTTCAAGTCCACCGGATCAATTTTCCGTAGGCGATTCTACCAAACATGGGTATGAAGAGACTCCTGAAAAAGCAACTGTCCAAAATATTCAAACTTCAGCACGTTCGATTTCGGCACGACGAAAATTTTTAGAAATATCAAAACGTACCACCAGGGTAAAGCCCACCCAATTTAGCCAAAACACTGAACGTCTATCCAGCCCTCATGACGTAAATATTTCGGCAATAGAATCATTTCCGCATTTTCCACTCCTGTCAAGCAAATTACAGTTTGAAACACCGATCATTGAATCAAGTTACAAGGGATATTTACAAGAAGCTGAGAAGACATTTGCCCACCGAAAATTTTTGGGACCACTCCTTGGACATTCAGAGCCTCCGAACCCTTCCAGAAGAAACCCAAACACCCCACCTTTGTACTCGTCGGGACCAGGAAGGCTTATGGAAGAGAGTCCAACCAGTCCAAGATCCCCGGATCCGAACCTGATGTTGGAACCAAGGATGGATGATGTCATGACAAGGCCCAAGTCCGTGGTCCGTCCAAGTGCCTCAATTCCGCCGCCTTTCGTTCAAGAACTTTCTGGACAAACTCAATCTGACCTGGACAAACTGGTTGAACTCGAGCAGAAGCAGAGGTGTGCGCAATGGGTAAATATAAGTAGCTCCATTTCAGAATTTGATACTTTAAATGTTTCTGATGACCTTAGTCCCCCTGTAACTAGCCAATCTAAAATTGTCGTTCCACCCAACTCTGAGATTAATACAAGTCAAAATGTTATTAGTGATGAAACCGTAGCTGGTTACAATGCGTTAGGTATAGGCTTATTGCAATGTGATAAACGTAAGATTAGTTATGCACGCCCATTTAAACATACAGTTCAATCCCAATTTGTCTCAAGTAATGAGTGCATTCCTAAAGAGATTTTTCCGAGCAACCCTGAATTTTACAAGCCCCTTGCAAAAAAAGAATTGAATTCCCGTTGTGTAAATGTGAGACAGGCCAACGTAGATTATTCTAACCCAACTGATGTAAATAGTCTTATGTTACCAAATTTAGCAAATGCTCACCAAACTATAAGTGGGGGTGCACGTTGCAAGGTTCCCACAAAGGGGAAGGAAACTGAATTACCCATTAATGTAAAGCGTACATCGGCTGCTAGCTCAGTTGGTTCTTTGAATAGTAAACAGTGTTCTTGTCACGGAATAATACACGACTTAAAAAATAAGATAGACAGTTTAGTGTTGCAACCGACAGCAGTTAGTGAAAAAACTCAGAAAACGCCAGGGTCTGCACTTCCAACTTTTGCACCCAAACAAAATATGGAGTTTCTCCCACAGAACTATTCGTTACGCCAGTGGTTGAACAAATTCCACCCCTCCCCCCACCACGGCAGTCAACCACTGAATTTTCCCCTCCAATTACGTCAGATTCGACTAAAGTTCCGACTCTCCCTGAATTGACTTTGAAACCGTTAGAATTGCCAACTTATGCTGGTATTTTGAGTCCAATTTCGGCATGCACATACGTTAAGGAATTAAAACGCTTGAAGTTAATGAAAGGTTATTTAGATCTTGATTACTTAAAAAACTGCGTTCCTCACACTCTGTCGGGTGAAGCTGCCGACTGGTTTGTAATAAATCAGCCATTTAGTCACTTTGAGGAATTTTGCGGGAAATTTTTGTCATACTTCCACCCAGAAGCAAAAAACAACAGATTAATTGACGATTTACGTCAAATTGTTCAAACCGAAAATGAATCTTTCCTTTCTTTCTATACGCGATGTCATGCCATTCTTTCACAGCTAGATGACACTTGGTCAACGGCCGCAAAAATAGGAATCTTGAAACGAGGCTTAAAACCAGCCTTAAGACCCTACGTAGCTCATATAAATTTTAATAACACCGTAGAATTTTTTAACCATTGTAGCTCGATGGAAATGTTTCTAGACGTTCCGAAAACCAACTTACCTAGCAACCAAAATACTTCAGCTGCTAACCAGGTCAATACTGTGGGGGTTGGAGCACCAGGTCAACAGTTTGTTCAGGGCACACCTAACCAACCCATTTCGCCCCGGCATCTCACTTGGCAAACCGGGTATGCAAAAATAAAATTTTGCCCTTTGCATAACTCCACAGGGCATGATGCTTCAGAATGCCAACAAACTAAGACTCTTGGAGACGCTCTTAGGTTAAGTGGGGTAAGCTTGCCAAACTTATTAGCAAATCTAAATTCTGGTACACTTGGTGATCGAAATTACAGACAGCAAGTTGCCCAAAATGTGTCTCAGCAGCAAATGTTTTCAAATCCTCACCCCTTTCAACTTAAAAATCAGCAAGGCCAACAATTACATGCTGTGCAACAGCCTAACCTAAATCAAAGTGCAAATTTGCCCGAAACAACCCCAAAACAAGTTGAAGTAAGTTCTTTCGCTTCAGCACCAACAAATGCTGCTCAGATAAACTCAAAATTCGTAGAGGCAACACAGCGACCAAATGTGGTTAAACAGCGCCAAGTAATCAGTTGCAGTTCATGTTTCAAAACGGGGCACACTGCAGAAAAATGTTGGCAAACTTTCCCTGAACAAAGAGCTAGGTGGCAAGAAAATAGAAATAACCGTTTGTTTAGTCAGATTCCACAAGCAACCCCCGGTTTGAACCCCAACGCCACTGAGTTCCCAAACGTATAGGGCGCACTTCAAAGGTTGGTAAAGGTGCGTCCTCAATTCGGAAAAATTGGTATGGGTCCCAACCAAGACCAGATAACCCACGTTCAATTCCATTAAGCAACAAAAATTCTGATAGACAAAAATTAAATTATGATGACCTTCCTGTTGTGGTTAAAGGACCTGCTGAACCGCAGAGTGCACCTTGTGGTTATGTTGCGGTTCGGTTAGGTGATGAAATTGCGGACGCCTTAGTAGATGGGGGGTCATCCTTAAGTTTCATTCATTTGGGTTTAAAATCTGATCTGACCGCAATGGGGTTTAAGTACCACAGACGTGAATTTAAAGTTCGGTTAGCCGATGGCAGGTGGTCGACCTGTCCAGGCTATTTTCATGTTGAGTTTCAAATTAAAACTAGAAAATTTGTACACCCTTTAATTCTTTTGGAAAATGCTATACAGCCTATTATTTTGGGTGCGGACTTTTTAACGTGGTCAGGCCTTGTATTAAACTTTAAAAGTAACTACTGGTATTGGGCACCCCATCGCGGTTGGACCTACCCTCTAAGACGAAATCCTTTTCGCGACCTACCACCCTCAGTGGGCACAACGTTGGCAAATGACGAGCTTCACCCTACCTTGGAGGAGATACGCGAGAAGGTTGATAGCATTGTGGTGTTAGACGCTGAACAAAAAGAAGAATTATTTTGTTTGATTCTTTCTTACCGACATGTTTTCTCAACCAAAACAGGTTTGTTCAAGCACTGCCCCCCAATGCACATTGACACTCGTGGGGCCCCTCCAATTGCGTTGAAGCCGTACCCTCTAAGTTGGTTAGGCAGGAAGCATGTTGATGAGCATATAAAAAATATGCTTGAACAGGGTATCATAGTTCCTGGGCACAGTGAACACTGTTCCCCAGTATTTCTTGCGCCCAAAAAAGATGGACGCAAACGTCTTGTTATCGACTACAAATTATTGAACGCCAACTGTCCGCGTGATAATTTTCCGCTGCCGCTCATTGATTCACTCATTGAGCGGTATCACCAGTGCAGATACCGCTCATCGGTTGATCTAAGGGATGGATATTGGCACGTGCCAATGGACGAGGAAAGTGGGAAAATCGCCTCGTTTGTCACCCATGAACGCCAATATCTTGTTCGTCGCTGTATGTTCGGTTTACGCAATAGCGGGGCAAATTTCTGCCGCGCTATGACCAACGCGGTCGAACCGATCCGTCAATACGGATGCAGTTCCTACGTTGACGACGTTGGATTGGCCAACAGGTTATGGCAAGAACACCTGCTAGGCTTAGAAGCCATGTTTAAAATGATGGCTAACGAAGGCATGGCGGGAAATTTTAAGAAGTCAGACTTTTGCGTCAAAGAACTCTTGGTTCTGGGTTATCTCGTGACAGACGACGGGGTTAAAGCGAACCCAGCGAAGGTCCGCACAGTCCAAGCTTGGCCAACGCCTAGAAACGTCAAGGATGTCAGAAAATTTTTGGGCATCTCTGGCTGGTTCAGGCGTTACATTTATCGGTATGGAGATCGGTGCTCGGCTCTTACCGATCTTTTAAAGAAAGACCATGAATTTGTATGGGGGCGTCGAGAAGATGAGGCTTTTAACGACATCAAAAGTGCTCTGTTAAAGGCTCCAATTCTCGCGCACCCAGATCTAACTAAACCTTGGATAATTTTTTGTGACGGATCTGGCTCTGGAGTTGGGTCGATTTTAGCCCAAAAGTCCGATAAAGATGACTCTTATGTTACCGTTGACATGACTTCTCGCAAACTCTCAAACGCGGAGGCTCGGTACACAACGAGCGAGAGAGAACTTCTTGCGGCAGTACATGCTCTAAAAAAGTGGCGTCACCTAGTGGAAGCCCAGAGCGTTACGATTGTGACTGACCACTACCCACTTTTGCTTATGGACACCAAAAAGAATAATAGAGGTCGCATCGGCCGTTGGCTTGTGTTTCTTTCCTCCCTGGAAGCAAAGCTTGTTTTTCAGAAGGGAATTTACAACGGACCCGCCGACGCCCTCTCCCGCTTGTACGAAAATGAATTAAATCCTGATGAGGAAAGAATTAATCCTCCCTTGATAGAGGTTAAAATTCCTAACCTAACTGATCCAGTGTATCTTTTCAACAACGATTGCTTCAATTGTAATGTCGATGTTGAACAACTAACAATACCAAAGTTGGCTGAAGAGACTGCAAAGGATCCGTTTATGCAGACTCTCGCTCTAGCTCTTCAAGGGAAACCTTGGAAAGCTTCGTCGCCTGCAATTCAGCGTTTTGTTGACAAATTTTCCGAAACTTGTGTATACGACGATGGTATAATTTATCGTGAACTTGCTGTTGACCCGGAAGAGAGTTCCAATCTAAAGATTTTTGTGCCGCGCTCCTTACAGCGCCAGGTTTTGGAGCTGCACCACAGCACGCTCCCGGGAGGCCATCATGGGGCTCGAGAGACCCTTGGCAGAATACAGAAAGGATGGCTAAACTCGTGCAACGCTTCGTAAAAACTTGCCGTTCGTGCCAGCAATATAAAGGCCACGGCGCACGATGCGTTGCTGGGTTGAAGACCATCCCTCTAATGAAACCTTTTCACACACTACATCTTGATTGGAAACAAGGTCTTCCCATGACAAAAGCTCCAGCAAAAAACCGGAATATCCTAGTGGTTTCTGATCTTTTTTCAGGATTTTTGTTAGCTTTCCCTTGCAAGAGATTTGATGCAAAAACGCTAGTAACCCTACTGATAAATCAAGTTTTTCCCATCTTCGGGCTACCGCGCGTCATAACGTCCGACAGCGGCTCGAGTATGGTGTCCCTGGTAACCAGGGAGTTGTACCGACGTTTCGGGATCAAACAACGTGTTACAACCCTTTATCAATTGGGCGATAAGTCTGTCCTCCTGTCCGGTGTTTTTCAATTTTTGCAGGAGGTACAGATGTATGACAAGATTTAGATTAGGGGTTTGAATAACATCTCTGTAATGTGTGGTGCAGTGGCAACCCGGACCACTGCACTGTGACTGAGGTTGGCGCTAATGACCAAGTTGTCGACGCGCCATTAAGCCTCAATCCCCCCCCCCCCCTTTATCACCCGTCAAGTAACTCACCCGCAGAATTACAGTGCAAAAAGTTAGGACGCATGATTGCACAATTTTGCGGTGAACACCCACGAGATTGGGATGAGTTAATTCCTATGTTCGTAATGAGCCTAAACTCGTCGATTGACACAAGAACTGGCTATACTCCTGCCTATCTAAATTTCGGCAGAGAAATCGACATAGGAATTGAACCCCCAATTTCGGAGGCACTTGACCAACCTGTAGCGTTATGGGCAGCAAATTTGTCTTCAAATCTACGTAAGGCGATCGCACGTATACGTCGTATTAGACATTCTGACAGAAAATATACTTATGACAAATTTAATGAACGTTTTCCGAAGCCTATGGAATTTGAAGTCGGATCGAAGGTCTGGGTGCGAAGTCACTTTCTTTCCGACAAAGCCAGTTATTTTGCCCGGAAATTGCAACCACGCTGGGTCGGACCGTTTATAATTGCTGAAAAAATTTCTCCCCTGGTTTACAAAGTACGTGAAGAAGCAACAGGGCTCTTGCAAAAAGGTTTTCAGCATATTAATAACCTACGTCCAGTTGTGGATGAAATACCCGGTGAATTTGACTAATTTGAATCTGCTTGGAATTGTCATAATGGAATTTTTCTTGTGTTTGTCTTTTGTTTACAAGTAGGAATTTTTGTTGTCACGTGTAAATCCAACTATGGGACCTGGACCAACTTTATTTTCCATTTGTAAAGACTTAAGGTGAGTTCATAAGTTGAGAAATGTTTGAAAAAAAAAATACTCATTTTATTATTTTCGTTCAGACTCATCATTTTTGTTTGCTCAAAATTTGCACCTCATCATTTGCGGCACAATTCCGGCAAAACAATCAGCCGTGTTTGATATTGTGCTTTTAGCCCCCTGACACACCTAAGAAAAATCCTCCCAAACCTCCCCTACAACAAGTTTTAGGTTAGCCTTAATCAAAATTGCAGGTCAATCCACGAACGTGCTACGTTTTACAGGGCCGTACAGAAGAATTCAGTTAATTGGAACTCTTCCTTTCTGTCAGTCTCTAAAAACGCCATGTTCAGATGGGTTCATCTGCTGGAAGGCCAAAATTTAATGAAATTTGACACCCCTCCAGGTCGGCGTTACATCGCGCTGGAAGAGGACAATTGTTGTTAATTAGCCTAATTAGATCAATCATTTGGTGGCTGACTAAAGCGTCAAATCGCGGGCCCCAATTAATTCACTGTTTTACGATAACAATTTAATCACTGGCTAGGCGTTAAATCGCGGGTGATATTTGTACATCGTTTCATTAGGCTCGGCTATCGCCACGTTACATAATAGAGTGGCAAGTGTTAGGTTTTGTAATCGCGCCTTATCATGACTTGTTGTAGATCAGGAGCCTGCAACTAACAATTAGGTTCATCATTTGGAGTCCATTTACATTTAATAGGGCGTCACACAATCATCGGGGCGCTTAGGTTCCAGTAACATTTCATCATTTTACTTCCAATTACTAAAATGAATAACCCTTTTTTTGAGTCTGGCACTAGCTTAGGTCCCCTATTATTTCTTTGGGTTCGGGCAGAGAACAAGCTGCTATCAGTTCGGGATCAATATCATCCACACTTCTGCTTAGGCCGGGCCTTGGTCAAATATGTATCTCCAACTTTGCATGTCAAGGGATCTCGCCGCTTAGGCTTGAGTAACCGGTCCAGACCCGTGCCAGGATTCAGGCGACTGTATAGTTTCCGTTTACGATCCTGATTGTGTCGCTGGGGCAATAACTAAGCATGAACTGGCGACGCCCGGTGCTATGGCCCATAGTAACCAGAAGTGTACTTGGTGGTGCCTTGTTGAATCCCCGCTTAGTGTTCCCTCCACTCCTTTTGTCCCATTTTGCAAAAACCTTGCCTGAAATTGATTGGCAGGATTAACTCGTCCAATTTTTAGCACAGTGGAATGCCTAAAATTTTATCTTTTTTTCCCCTAACTTGTAAAACTTAGTTGTTTTTCCCTTTCTATTCGATAATAGCTTTCCATTTCAAAGCTTATGGATTCAGTACCCAAGCAATTCACTACGTCTTGAGACTTTGATAATGTGGTAACTTTTGTTGTTAAATCGAATGCACTTTTAGTTTATTATACATCCTATGTTATTACTGCATTGTAGTTCATCTGTCAAGGATCCTTTTAGAATTTATTTCCACTTTTAAGTATAACTATACAGCTTACTTCAGATTGTAATTAAAACTTTTTTTCCCTCCCCCTTCCTTTTGGTCTCAGCCTTCGACGTCCCTTCTGAGACCAGAAACCCAAATTTGTCTCCGTTTCACGGCATTTCAGCCGCCAATTTTGGGTTTCTTGAAGGGCCGCCATCTTTTTATGTCATCCCAATATTTTCCATTCAGAAATTTTTCCTGTAACGGTTTAACAACAACTTGGTTTACCACTTTGCCGGAGAAATTTAGAATTTCTTCACAACTACCGGATTATGAATTTTTTTTTTTTTGGAGGTAAAGTAACTTTTTCTTGCGTGCAAAACGGCGCCAAGATTATTTAGCTTTTATGAAATCATTTAATTCTTTAAACGACACTCGTTTGGTGCAAATAAGAGGCTACTTTCCGAGGGCTTGAGGTGAACCTTTTAAAATTTTTTTTTTATCTGTATCACACTTGACCCTTAGCCAATGTGTCCATGAAATTTATACCAATTTCTACGTGGCATTTTAAAAGAAAACTTTGGTTAGCGGAGTCGAACCCTTTTCTTGTTTTGCACCACATCAAAACGTAGTGAAATCTAGTAACCTAGGAATGTAATTTTTTTAAAAGTGTATATGATTGTGGACTGGAGGACCTGGTGCTGCCCCCTAGGTAAATCATTTAGGTTATCTCTTTTATCATGTTTATTTTTTAACTCTGTAGTAAATTCTGATATTTATATCTACATCACATTTTTCGATTATGATATAACTTGTGTTAAAACAATTTGTCGTTGCTGCACCAGACCACCTCCAGTTCAACCAGTTTTCTCACCTTGTCACACGTTTAATCCATACAATTTTTTTTGTATGTCAAAATTTCTTGTACGACCGCTGAATGGGGTCAGCAGATTATTCTTCCCCCGCCCCCAGCTTCTGCAGCACCCGTCCTGTGGTGCTGCCATTATCAAGATCAGTGGTAGCTACAATACCGATCAAGTTTTGGGCTTACTACAATCAACTGCAAGACCAACTGCAAGACCAACTCATTATTGCCAACAATTCGGCCATGTTAAAACCATTTTGTGTAACAACTTCAATGTAACAACAGTCCCTTTGCACAATTTGTAACCCACACCATTGTATCAGGGCGTGGAGGTCTTGGTGACTTGATGGCCCGTGCGCCCATGGCTTGGTGCTGGCATTCCAATTTCGACTCCCCACCGATCAACATCACTTTTGGGTCCTCAACCTAGAAATTGCCCCCGAAATTCGCCCGATTTGCCATGCCCAAAACCTACGGCAGTTGCCATCAAGTCTCAAGCCACCAAGCCCCGTGAATCAAGGCGAGCAATAACAACATCCTTATGAAACTGGACCACTGCGTTGGCTGGCTTATTTGAACATCATTGGTATGGACAACTTTAGGCTAAAACTCCGTTAGGCTGGAGCGAGGGTTGAGGGGCTGAATCCCACCAAGTCTCCCTTCAATACCTGAACTTCATAAGGATGAAGGGCCCATCAAGTTTTAGCCATAGAAAGTAGTGATAGCGCCAAAATGGCTGTCACCAAGTTTTCCTTCCAGGCCTGTTCACTCATTCTTAACTAACACCGTAGTAGCAATCAATTAAGCTTTGAGTTTTTTTTAGTTTGGGGCCCCAAACTATCTAGTGGCTGTTTGTGGTTCTGCTCGACTTTTACACTGCCAAAACCCTGTGGGTCTCATATCGTTGGTGGGTTTGGGTATGATTGGAGTTCAACAACTAGACGTTTGTATGGAAACTGGGAATGGATAAACAACAGTCAGAAAATAAACTTGACGAATTGAAGTTTTTTGTCACCATCATGCAACATTAGTATTCAAGATGAACTTGAAATGGCTCATTACCTTAAAATTACATTAAAAAATGTTCACTTCTCTAACTGTTTCAATCTAGCCCAAAAGCCCGTAACTTCGTTACTTTGGCATTCTTTGCCCGGCACAGAAAGCAACTATTGTGTTGAGGACGACCACCATCGTCGTCATCATCGTCGTCTTCATTTATATCTTCGTTTTGTGGAGTCATCCACTCCATGACACACTCGTAGCAACCCAGCCATTGTGAGCAGCAGTCGCTAATGGCTGCGTCCCCACCGGGCATATCATGGCATATACGACATCGCATTGCTGTTTTCAGATATGCAGAAAAAGATTTTGCAATAGCAATTGCCGTATTTTTTTCAACAAGCTCAGTTCCATGTTGCTCTTGCAACACCTCGATCTGTGCCTGCTTCTCAGAGCAGCCACGGCAATCCATGGTTGCGATGGTGTCATCAACTTTTCGTGTAAGAGTTTATATGGATGAAGCAAGTGCTGGCACTGAAGTTCCAGGAAGCAGTGCAGGAGTAGGTTGAGGAGCTGGATTACAACCAAGATTAGGAGCAGTCCGTGCTGGTTCCAGGTGTATGTGCAGAAACCTCTTCAGATCGCCTTCTAGAAAAATAATATCGTGTTACTATTTGAAAAAGCAAGGAAACTGAGATGGGAAGTTAATAATCTCAAGAAAGTTTCAAGTCAGGATAATAAATGTACAGTCGTCCTCATATAAGGAAGTTTTTCCAGTGACCTCACCCAGACGTTTGGCTGATGCATAATGGGGACCAGTTAATCGTAGTATACAGTTGGCAAAATGGTAATCATTGGAATTACGTTCTTTAACATCACTTACACTTGTTTACTTGACAATTATTCACATTACTTTAATTAACAATATTAAGATAAAATTCGACGTTCTTAACTTTTGGTGGTATTTATAGAATCATTGCCGTGTATATTAGATGTCTTTTACGCACGAGAATTTCAGAAAATTGGACAGGAGGAGGCTGATGTGATATTTATTGGGGCCCTGGCCCTAAGCCATGCGCCCGCCGTAAAACTAAGTACAACAACGCTAAGTACAACAAATATCACTACATCACAACTACATTAGGAGGAGGCAAGGCAATGTGATATTATTGGAGCCTGGGCCCGTGGCCATCCTCCCTCCCTAATACTAAGTCCAATCAACACTGTAAATCTCAAAACCTTTCGTGACTACACTACACTATACGTCACTACATTACAACTAGTCTCATCACACTGAGCATCCTCTACCGTACCAAGCTCCACAATGAACACATCAACAATCCGGAATTACCAAAAAACGAACTAAACAGGACTAGACTAGAGTAGCCGGGGATTGGGGACGGGCCATCACAATCTTACTCCTCCTCTTAGGAGGAGGCGGCAGAGCGGCTAACAATGTAAAAATGTTACAATGCTGCAAGATGTAACAATGAGGTAACAGTAGGCGAGGTGCACACTACTGGATTATAGCTCACTCGAACAAGATGCAACAATGGTTGGGTGCCGGGAAAGTAACATTGTTGTTTGAGTTAGCTAGCTCGTTGTGGAGAACCAAAATTAAATGGTCTAGATTTTTTTCTTAAATTTTCAAGTTTTAAAACCGTAGGGTTCGAAGTCTTAAAATTTTGAGGCCTCAAAATTGGGCGGCCGACATGACTGAGTGACTTATTTTCTCCTTCAATGCGGGCTTCGGGAAGCCAGTTGAATAAATATGCATTTCTAATTTTCCGATTTTTCGAAAACAAAAATCGGTGGACAGTGGACACATGATGCACCAGATCGTAGCAATACTGTAAAAAGGATGCGAAAAAAGCCAACAAATTAACTGAAAAAAAAACGGCTTCGTCGTTTAGAAAAAAAACAGAGCTCGTATCCCCATACTCACAGCAGTGAAGCTACACTAATAAAGACGAATTAGAGTTCACTCGAACGCAATGAACTATAATTTGAACTCCAATTCGCAAAACGTAAACCCACAAACGCGCACAAAACAGACGCCATAAACAGAAGATAAAAATGCATACACAAAATCAACACGTAATTACTCAAACGAACTAGAAAAAAAAACCACCTCAAACAACCTTCAAACACAAACACAGGGAAAAAAATGCCTTAACTAGGAGTCTGCTTGTTTCACTAATTATAAATGCACTCAAAATACACATATACCCACTCACACGAAACAGACTTAACAACAAACACAGACAAATATAAAAAAGTCGGTATAATACACAACTCATGCGTGCACGCCCAAACACAGAAACATTAAACTTTTCAAACATAAACTGCACTTTCTTTCTGACATAACCCTTGATCAAAAACAGTTCTTGTTAACAGGTATTGGAGTTCAAATTATAGTTCGTTGAACTCTAATCCGTTTTTATTCCTGTACCTAAACGGCTATGAGTATGAGGATACAAGCTCTGTTTTTTTTCTAAACGGCGGAGCCGTTTTTTGTTCAGTTATTCTCTTTAATTGCAGATACTGTTCTTATTTCGTGTTCAGAGGTGAGAAATGATATGATCTTCATACTTAACAAATAAATGCAGTTACTGTTTTTTTTTGCAGTTACTGTATTTTTCGTTTGGAGGGCAGTATTGTTGCAAGTTGCGTGCCTTGGTTGTGAGCTGAAGAATTTCGTTGAATTAGGTCTACGTTGGAAAATTGCAATGGCTTATTTAGTGGATGATTTACGTAACTCTCATATTGATGAAGTAAGTGTTGCCCCAGGTACAACTGGATAATAACTTCGTCAATAAGAATTTGTCTGAAAAGTGTGCTGATGTTGTTAAAAACCTATTCCAACTTTTTGCCAAGCCTTTGGAACCAAACTAATTCAGTACTTGAAAGAATTAACGAACGTCGTCCTGCAAACACTGAAAATCGATATTGTGGCGCTGAGTAGATGGAATCAAATTCAACAGTATCAACACTCGTAAAACTATGTAAATATTCTCGTTGTATATTAAATCTAAAATATACAGAATATTTGAGGAGTGAATTTTCAAAATGCAACAAGTCCATTTCACTTTTTTTTGGGAAATCGAGAAAAACTGATTACAAACTTAATTAAACGCAACTGTGTGATATTAATGCAGCTTGTTATTAACTTGTACATCAAAAAACACTTGGCAGAAAAAAATCTTAAATTCACTATGATGTTGCAAGTACGAGGATTTATACTATGGACATGTTTCATTTTGAAAAATCACTTTGGACAAGTTGCGTTTTGAATGCATTCGACATGGACATGTTGCATTATGAAAAAATGGTACTGCACATGTTCGCACTTTTTAAGTAATTATTATGCCCGGTCGGATGAAGTTTGTGAAATTTTTAACTAAAACGTTTAAAATGTCCATGTTAAGCTTTAAAATACATGGAATGATCAAAAAGAAACATGACATTATTCACGTTCTAGCCTTTTTTAAATCTTATAACGTAATTTTGGAGCAAGCGTTAGGAACCCCCTTTGTGGACGCATTTCGGTGGGAATTCAGAGGGCTCTCGATCAGGGCCCCGATACCTACATAAAGCAATAATTTTCTTTTAACTAACAGCACACAAGACGAGCGTTTGTTTACATCGTACACAGCACGAGCATTTGTTTACATTGTACACAGCACGAGCGTTTGTTTACATCGTACACAGCATGAGCGTTTGTTTACATCGTACACAGCACGAGCATTTGTTTACATCGTACACAGCACGAGCATTTGTTTACATTGTACACAGCACGAGCGTTTGTTTACATCGCACACAGCATGAGCGTTTGTTTACGTCGCCGACAAGTCAACGACTTAGCTGTGTCTCCTTGCTTGCTGTCGCTTGTTAGGCAGTTTTTTCTTTTTTCTTGCACCATTATTGAACGTGCTAATTCTAATTGTCTGGCCATCCATCACAAAATGTGTTTTAGTTTGATTGTTACCCGTCCAAAAACAAATAAACAATGGCAGCTCCCACTCAACCGCATGAAATGATGGAGGCCGCCATGTTGGATAAGCGGGAAGCAAGCTGATTGGCTGGAGTGGGCAAGTTGCGTTCTGTTCGCAAAGCTAAGGTGGACATGTTGCGTTATGAAAAAATAGCCCCAATTGAGGCATTAATTTAAGCGGTACTTGCCACAATTTGACACGAAACGGACGTTGTAGGACACGTATTTTCTCACAAGGAATGTAACGCCACCTTCAGGTAAAAAAAAAGCAAAAATGTGACTTGTTGCGTTTTGAAAAAATGCTCCTCATTTTTTATGCTGTTATTTTCGTTGCGAAACCGTTATCTTATTATCGTGCAGTAGACACACCAGTTTAAACTACGGTTCCATTGCTGTAGCCGTGAATCTTACCAAAAATAATGCCCATTTCAGTAATATCGTTACCTGATGAAACAATGGTTAAACAATGCTTTACCGATAGTTAGACATATTACCCCAGTTTTTCGTATAATGCCAGCAAACTGGGGGCAATATGTTCAACAATCGTTAAAGCGTAGTTTAAACATTGTTGCTACAAACGGTGGCATAACTCAGCATTGTTTTGTTGACATTATGCCTCCGTTTGTTAAATGTATCGTTCGAATTGGTTCTTGTGTCTGTGCATTGTTAGACGAACTCCACCTTAAGCAACAAGAACGAATGAAGCGGAGCTCGTGTTTTTCTATTGTAGGATCAATGGGCATTATAATGGATAATAACCGAAAATCTCGTGATATTATAAAACAATAGCTGCGGGCACTGGCGCGCCCTTGTGACATTGTTTTATAATGCCCTCGGTTTTCGGTCATTATCCTTTAATTAATGCATGCTTGCAACAGTGCTACAACAATGGAAGATTTGTACAGTCCCGTCCATAAGTAAATCAACACTGTATATTTGTTTTAACAATAACTGTGCTGTAGAGAAATGCTGCTTCGTGAGAAATGAGCGTGCTCTTTGTTGTATTCTTGCACCGCTACAAAGTTAGTATGGATAGACGATTGTTACATTTTCAAAGATGAGATTATTCCGAATGATTTGAGACACTGTATTATGGATTTACAACTAAATAAATTGTTTTACAAATGAACTAAACAAGAGCATTACACACGTGATAATGCCAGCTCGATTGTTATCGCTTATACATTTTATAAATAGAATTAAAACATATCGATACAGGGCTGAAATTTTTACTATATTTATTTGCCGCATAAGTTTGCGTCATCAGGCAACAATATTAGTATATTCACGTAATATTTTTATTTTATTTTTTTGTTTTTGGGTCCTTATATCATCTGATGCAACTGCTAGTGTATGAACTGGCTCAGTTTGAACACTACAAAACTTGTATTTTTAAAATAAGACTGAAGTCTAGTAAAGGAAGGGGCAAACCTAATGATTCGATCTGGAAAACCTTCGAATACCACAGGTAGCAGAGCTGTTGTCCAGAGCAGATCCAATAGCTGCTTAAGAGTGCAATATCGTGCAACACTTGGGGCAAGGTGTTTTGATGGTTAGCACGATTATCTCATATGCCAGAGGTCGCAGGTTCGACCCTGACCTCAGCGACCCCTGGTATTTTCGGAAAGAGGAGGGCCATGTGATGTCTCGTGTCGATTGTGGTATTTGAAAGATCATGGGAATTTCCGATTGGAATTACCTAGCAAAATTATTCCTCTCATTTTGGCACCATGGATTCGGCTAGGAGGTTAAACCTCCAAAACTTCTCACACTTCCGTGGTTGGCACACACTAGCACTGAATTATCCATGGTTTCGGTTTGTCTCATCGACCAGATCAGCTTCTTGAGGCAATTTGGCATTGAAACTGTTTGTGCACTGAAACAAGAGTTTGCACATCTCGTTTAACATGAGGGAATACCGATGAGAAAGATTAAATACAAACTGCCCACTGTTTGGTCTTTAACACATCTTATCGAAAATTGTCACCATCCCCCATGTGTCGCACACTTAATTTAAAATGCTTTTTACCCATAAAACGACCGTAACGTAAACAAACTACATAGCTGCCTGTGTCTCTGTATTGGTCTGTTTGAAACTAATATAGTTTTAATTCGATTACATTTTCTCAGACCAATAATCAGTGAAATTTCCGGGTCCAAAAATGAACTTTACTCCACAAACAGGTTTGCAGGTATCCGATATTTTTTTTTAAATTTGGTAGCGATCGATAGAGAAGCATGGCCTGACTTCTACAACTGGAGAACACAATGCTTAAAATAAAGTCTTACCGGAGCTCAGCGGAATGTTTAACCAAACTGTAAGAATCACCTCACAGCAGGGGACATGCTTTATCTCTTTACCAAACTGCTCTGAATGTTTTAAAAAATCGCATCATAAAGACTGCACAAAATTCTGTATCAATTTTTAAAAAGTCCCCAAGACTCAAAAGTTTGGCGTGTTGGTGGAATTTGTCTACCATTATTCGTTTGAAATCATGAAACACGTGCTTTTAAGAGTCGTATTATGTGTCCGTCTTTTAGTTGCAGGCTGAGGTTAGGGTTTACCTAGTGTTCTCAAAGGTATAGGGTTGAATTGTCACTTAAATTGTATCTATTTATTGTGCCCATTTGGCTTTCTGTCCAGTTAGACACACATGAAGTATTACTTGGAAAATTTTATAAGTATGAATTTTAAGCAGTGGGAACACTAACTACAACATAAAAAAATTCATAAAAATTCAAAATTCTCTTGCTTACTAATGACAAATAAAAACCTTCCTTGTTTATCTACAAAGTTTCAGAGAAGCATAGTGACAATTTGGAATGAAACTGATAATTCGTTCAAAAGTTATCGTGGATACAGACAAACAGACAGACATATAAATAACCAACACAAGATGAGAAGCATCTTCTACTTGGCACCACACTCCCTGGAAGATAATGTTGGAAAAGCATTGAAATAACGCCATTTCGAAAATTCCAATGTAATAACTACTTTGACAGGCTACTGCTAAAGAAACATGCAAATCTTAAACAAAAAACAAGGCGAACTGAGCGCACAAATTCCCCACCGTTTACAGTACGAACATTTAAACGCCAAGTTGCCAGGAAACAAGTTACCAATATATTTTTAGCCCCAGTCCAATTCTCACGCGCATCGAATCCACCGAGCAATTTACTGATCAATTCACAGAACAATTTTCACCCGATTTCCAATATAACAGATAATTTTTACAACCACCTAATTTTCCAAATTTCGTTCACCTTTCGCTTGGCTGGTACTTGACGGCTCCTGGCCCAACTTGCGCTACAAGCAGGGTTAACCAGATTGAAATGGTCGTGAATTGAAGCATGGCCGCATTCTATCTAGCCGGCCTTGGTAACACTACAAGACTCGTGTGAACCTGACTGTAGTCTTATTAGTTGTGCCAATAATATATTACTGTTTTTACAAGCCATTCTAACCTCTGAGGCCCGGAAGAAAGCTAAGCTATCGGCAGCACCGATGACCAGATCTTTTGCACAGGTGTGCAGTGCGCCATTGCCTGGCCCAGTTAGTGAGTCTGCTGATTTAGCGGATTTGCGCGCTGAGCTCAGGTCTTTGACGAGGACGGTAGGCATGCTTGTTACTTTGTTGACCCAGCAACATCTATCTTTGCAGGGTCTTTTGGGTTCTTCGAATGCGGTCTGTCCATCTGCCCAGCCTGCTACTGTTCCTGTTCCTGTTCCTGTTTCTGTTCCTGTAACTGTTCCCAGGCAGGTTAAGGCTGTAGTTAAGCCTCCTCCCGCCCGGAGTGCACCACAGAAAGTGTCGAAGAAGGCTCCTGCTGGTACATCCTCAGCACCACACGTGAGGAAGTTGCCACCAGGAGAGAAGGTGAAAAAGTCGTCGAACGACCAGCTTGCTGAGGGGTCCATTGCGTCCCCTCCACAATTTGATCCTCCTTTACCCATGGAGCAGGGAGATATTTCCTGTTCCACTTCTCCTGGGCTTTTTCCTCCTTCCGAGGACAAGTTCGTTCTGGACCTCACTCCGGCTTTTGATTCGGGGGAGGATTCAGATGTTTTCGGGTCGCCCAGGGGAAGAGTTGAGGAGGATGATTCAGTCTTAAGCCCGTCCTAATGCCTGCGCATTCCATCGTTCAGTGGAACTGCCAAAGTTATCGGACCCATGCAGAAGAGCTGCGACTGCTTTTGTCGCATTGGCGACCTCTGTGCTGCTGCCTTCAGGAAACTTGCTTTAAGGCGTCGGATAATCCGGTTGTTAGGGGTTACTCTGTCTACCGTCTGGATGCAGACCCTGTGCCACGTGCACATGGTGGTGTTGCAGTGCTGGTTCAACACTCTCAGCCGCATGCCAGTGTGCCTCTGCACACTAGATTTCAGGCGGTAGCAGTTCGGGTTTCTTTCCATTTGGATATTACTGTCTGTTCGGTTTATTTACCGCCGGATGAGGTCTTTGGGGTTGGTGACCTGGAGGACCTGGTTCGCCAGCTTCCTGCCCCGTTTCTCCTGCTGGGCGACTTTAACAGCCACCACGTCCAGTGGGGAGGACCTAATACTGACAACAAGGGCAGGATCCTTGAGGAGTGGATGCGGAGGGGGTCCGTTTGCATCCTGAACAATGGAGCCATGACACACTGTAACCTGGCCACGGGCAATTGGTCAGCGGTGGACTTAAGCCTTTTGCTCGCTGGCCGTCCCAGTTCACTTCACTTGGGCTGTCACTGCCGATCTGCATGGAAGCGATCACCTCCCCGTTGTGTTGTCCATGACACAAGGGGGTTCTGTGGCTTCCAGGCCAGCCCGGTGGGCGCTTAGACGTGCTGAATGGTCAGCCTTTGCTGAGGCTGCTGTATTTCAGCGTGCGGTTGGGGACTTTTCTGATGTGGATGAACTCTCAACTCATTTCGCTGACGTGGTCCTTGCTGCTGCTCGTGCTACTATCCCGCGTTCGTCCACACAGCCGCGGCGGGTTCCTGTTCCGTGGTGGACGCCTGCTTGCGGGCATGCTATTCGGGCCCGCCGGCGAGCGTTGCGTGCATTTACGGTCAACCCAACTACTGACAACTTTGTAGCCTTTAAGCGCTGTCGTGCCCGTGCCAGGTATGTCATCCGTGAGGCTAGACGTGCTTCGTGGACAGCTTATGTTTCGTCGATCACGCGCTCCACGCCTTCTCAGCAGGTGTGGCGGAAGGTGCGCCAGATCTCGGGGAGGAACGTGTCTTCCCCGGTTTCACAGCTGAAGGTGGCGAATTCCGTGATCTCTTCTGTGCCGGATATCGCCGACTGTCTTGCGTCTGCGTTTGCGCGGGTCTCGAGTGATAACCATTATGATCCTGGTTTCCTCAGAATAAAGCGTAGAGAAGAAGCTCACTCTCTAGACTTTCGCTCCGACGGGCTAGAGGAGTACAATTTACCGTTCACCAGGCAGGAATTTGTTTCAGCTTTGTCCAAGTCGCATGACTCCGCCCCAGGGCCTGATGATGTTCACTATCAGCTGTTGAAACGTCTGCCTCTTGCCTCCCAGCAGTTCTTGCTGGAGATGTTCAACCGTGTGTGGGCAGAAGGCTCTGTTCCGGCAGCGTGGAGGACAGCAGTGGTCATCCCGATTGTGAAACCGGGCAAAGACCCTACTGCTCCTTCCAGTTATCGCCCAATCGCTCTGACTAGCTGTGTCTGTAAACTTATGGAACGGATGGTCAGTGAGCGGTTGGTGTGGGTGTTGGAATCACGGGGATTCTTATCTGTGTCCCAGTGTGGCTTTCGACGGTTTCGGTCAACTATCGATCATCTAGTTGCCCTTGAATCAGATGTGAGGGAGGCTTTTCGCCTGCGTCATCATCTGGTTCAGGTTTTCTTTGACTTGGAGAAGGCGTATGATACGACGTGGCGTTATGGGATTCTCCGTAATCTCTATAACTATGGCTTGAGGGGACAGATGCCATTGTTGCTTTCTGTTTACCTCTCAGGCCGTTCTTTTCGCGTTCGTGTCGGGGCGACTCTTTCCTGCCCGTTTGTCTTGGAGAATGGTGTGCCTCAAGGAGGTGTTCTTAGTGTCGTCTTGTTTGCTATAGGGATCAACCCCATTGCTCAGCAAGCTGCTGTTCCCCAGTCATTGTTTGTCGATGACTTCGGCCTGCGCTTTCGGGCAGCTCGCATGCAGACCTGCGAGCGGCAGCTACAGCTGGCAATTAACAAAGTCCAGACCTGGGCGGTAAGTAATGGTTTCCGGTTTTCTCCGGACAAGACTGTGTGCATCCACTTTTGCCGCCAACGAACACTGCACCCGGATCCTTGCCTGTACTTGGGGCAGGCACAAATTCCTGTTGTCCCACATGCACGTTTCCTGGGTCTGGTGTTCGATTCCAGGTTGTCTTGGCTTCCACACTTACGCCAGCTTAAAGACAAGGCTTTGCGGGCGCTTAACATCTTGCGGGTCCTGTCGGGCACTTCATGGGGTGCTGATCGCGCTGCCATGTTGCGCCTCTACCGAGCCCTTGTCCGCAGCAAACTTGATTATGCGTGTATGGTCTATGATTCGGCTAGTGACTCCACTCTCCAGATGTTGGACACAGTGCATCACAGTGGCCTGCGTGT
Source organism: Lithobius niger (assembly GCA_023313725.1). Lineage (NCBI taxonomy): Eukaryota > Metazoa > Arthropoda > Chilopoda > Lithobiomorpha > Lithobiidae > Lithobius > Lithobius niger. The sequence goes on along the minus strand of JAHWFP010206216.1, from coordinate 701 downwards.
GGCGACTGGGGCTTTTCGAACTTCTCCAGTGGTCAGCCTCTATGCTGAGGCCTCGGAGCCACCTTTGGCCATTCGTCGGCGACAGCTTGCCATTCAGTATGCTGTGCGTTTGCGTGCTGTGCAATCCAGTCCTGCTTGGTCCATGGTTTTTGGGCCAGACTTGCGAGTCGGTAGACGCAGGGTGGGTAAGGGTGATTTCCGCGATAGGCTCCAGCAGTCCTGTCACGAGATAGCCTTTGAAATGCCCTGCGTCTTGGGGCTTGAGAGAATGCCAGTTGCCCCTTGGCTTGTCCCAGGTGGCAGTTTCATTTTTGCTCTGGCGTCCCTCCCGAAGGGTTCCACTCTACCAGCAAGGTACTTACAGGAGTTCCGACGGCTGAGTTCTCAGTACGCCGGTTATCAGCGCCTGTTTACTGATGGGTCGAAGTCCGACATTGGCGTGGCATGTGCTTGTGTGTGTAAGGGTGTAACGGTTGCCCATCGCCTTCCATCAGGCTATTCTGTGTTCTCTGCAGAGCTTTTGGCTCTTGGTTTGGCGGTGGAATGGATCCTTGACCTTCAGGGCACGCATTTCATTGTCTTTAGTGATTCCATGAGTGCCCTGGAGTCCTTGGCGAATTACAATCCTCGGAACCCCTTGACACAACGTGTCCAAGCTTTGCTTTCCCGCTTGCCTGGCCAGCGGAAAACCGTGCTTTTCT
>JAHWFP010206215.1:0-12522 GCA_023313725.1 Lithobius niger | reverse complement strand
AAAAAAAAAAGGAATATTTTTACATCGGTTGCCTTATCTTTGATGTATAAATGTCCAGAATCCACGAGCTTCCCTTTCCCCTTTTCATTAAAAATAAACTTAATTGGCATCGTTATCATAGTTTGTCTTATTCGAGCAGTGTAATCTTGTTGTGTTAATGTTCGCGGGCGCTGACATTTGCAATGAGTACGAATTATCAACAAGGTGCTCGAAAGTAGCTGTATGGTGCACCATTGTACTTGAAAAAATTAAAATTTTAATTTTGCAAATGGGAGGAGGGAATGGGCTTTTATTGAACTTTAACACATCCTGTACTTGACTGCATTTATGTTAACGCGCGAGTGCGTGTACCTGTACTCCTCTTGAACCAAGGCAACCAAGGCACCCCCAAAAAAAAGTATTAAAAAAAAGTAAACAAATAAATTAATTATATATTTTTTTTAAATGTGGAGATAATTAAACGCACGGTCAATTTTCGGACGAGCAATTTTCCCGACAATCAAATTTCTTGCGAGCAATCATCTTAGTAAGCAATAGTCCGCGATCAATTTTCCGGGCAAACAATTTTCGGCGATCAATTTACCGGTAATCGATATTGACGACCATTGTTTACAACGTTAGATTCAGTGTGAGAAGTTAGTTAAATAACATGGCAAATTAAAACATCGTTACTTCTTTACAGCTAATAGAATTCTTCGACGTAACTAAATTAAATAATAACACTTGATCGTCGAATTAAAATCCTAAGGTAACACTCAATAAAAACAAATGGAATTTAGCTTCGTTTAAAATAGTCTCGTCGCATTGTTGCGTGCATGAATGAATTCTCCATTAAGCCTCTCCTCTACTTACGAAATTAAAACTGTCTTTTTTAATTTAGCCTAATGAAAATTAGGCCTAAAACCATGTTACCATGGCAACGCCAAGTTGCTACGAGTCGCTGTTGGCTTCATGAACAACGTCCCTCTCGTCACTTTCCTACTACCACTGATCTATATACGCTACGTTGCGCGTTACGTTGTAATACTGTAACTGTGGGCCTGTAGGTGCACCGTGTTGCAAAAATGAATAGGCTTACTATACAATCCATATCGCCGTTAGCTGCTACTCACGAAATTAAAACTGCTGGTTTAAATTAGGCCTAAAAGCTGACAATTACGCCTAAAATGTAAAATAGGCCTAAAAGCTAACACATTTCTTACCGACAATTGTGATAGCTACTGCTTTTTGATTAGTATAATAGAGATAGCTGTTGTAGTGCGTGATAGAGGTGTGCGGCTCAACATTGGAAGTGGAGGAACTGGCAGAAGACCGGTGCGACTATAGGCAGTCGCTGTAGCCGCTTGTTTATTCGTTTGTCTTAACGGCTGTGAGTGTGGGGATAGAAGCTCAAATGGTTTTTTTCTAACCGGCGAAGCCGTTTTTTGTGCAGTTAATTTGTTGGCTTTTTTCGCTTCCTTTTAGTCTTCTGTACAGCCGTACCGGCTGAGAAGACTATTGCAACGACTTTGTCCGTCCGTCCGTCGCTTTTTTCAATTTCGCAACGGTACCAGAAATTGACGACCACTGTTTACAACGTTCCATTTAGTGTCAAAAGTTAGTTAAATAACATGGCAAATTAAAACATCGTTGCCTCCTTATAGCTAATAGACTTCTTCGACGTAACTAAATTAAATAATAACATTTCATCGTCGAATTAAAATCCTAAAGATTTGTGTTAACGCAGCCCTAAAAACAAAAACAATTTAGCTTCGTTTAAAAGAGTCTTGTCGCATTGTTGCATGAATGAATAGGCTTACGATCGAACCAAATTCTCCTTTAGGCCTATCTGCTACTTACGAAACCAAAACTGCCGTTAAAAAAATTAGGCCTAAAAAATGAAAATTAGATCTAAAATCACGTTACCATGGCAACGTCAATAGTTGCTTCGAGTCGCTGCAGCGTTTCTCCTGTCCCTTCCCTACTACCACTGATCTGTATTAGGCTACGTTGCGCATTACGTTGTAACACTGTAACAGTGTGCGGGGTGGCATACCGTGTTGCAAAAATGAATAAGCTTACTGTATACAATCCAAATCTCCGTTAGTTGCTACTTACGAAATTAAAGTTGTAAATTAGTCCTAAACGCTGACAATTATGCCTAAAACGTATAAAATAAGCTTAAAAACTAACACATTTGTAACGGGCAATTCTGATGGTTACTGTTTTTAGATTATGTAATAGAGATAACTGTTGTAGTGCATGATAGAGATGTGCGCCTCAACATTGGAAGTGGACGAACTGTACAGAAGACCAATGCGACTAGATAGTCGCTGCAGCCCCTTGTTTCTATTTCTAGCGTTGGTGCCATAATTCTCACACGTCGGAATAGGGCCTAAACCAATATATTATATCTTGCTCCTAACAGAACTCTTTATGCGCTTCTGGTGTGACAGTTGCATGTGTAACAAGATGGCCTTTTGTTTGTACTGACAATAAAGATTTTATTGAATGCACGAATGAGAAAGGGAGAGATCACCCAACGGTTGTATAATTCCAATCAAGGTCAGTGGCAACCTATAGACCTGCACAGAAATAAAAACACGTGTAGTTTCGAATATGTAGGTGGATGTACGAAGGTATTTCCGCAGCTGGGAATAAACGACCGTACAATTTCCTCGTATTTGTAACTCACCATTACAATTTCAGGGTTAAACACAGGAAATTCATGCTTCAAAGCTTTTCCGCTGCGCCTAGTTGCTCCACAGTGCAATATCATTTATTGGACCAGCAATGACATCTACTGGCGAGGAACCGAAGTAAATGACTCGCACTAGGAGTGAATAAATACCGCACACATCCGCAGGACGTGGGAGTGTCTATGTTGTAACTCTCGCTTTGTATTACACCATTTCCGTCACAATAATATTGTACTTACGTTAAAATAGCATGCGAAAGGCCCTAGGCCCTGTCCATACCTACGTTTTAAGATATATAACTTGAAAATCGGTTCTGTGATTCGATCTCCACGTGAGGGAAAAGAGTCCTAACTACAACAACAACAAGAAATGACCGTACTGTGGACACCTAACGGTTCGATTGTTGTCATTACATTTTGTAATGCAGTGAAATAGTTACGACACGACCCCAAATATTGAATTTCGTTGGTCTATGTCAATTCTGGGCGAAAATATGGGAATTCGAAATTTGACGTTTAACGTGGAAGTTTATGCTGAGGCTGAGGACGGATCTTGATAATGCTTTGATGGGGGTCATTAACGGTTGGCATCTTATGAGAAGTTGCTTTAGGAGGAATCTTATAATGCTGCCATCTTATTGCAAAGACGTCAGTTTTAAGCAAATGATCTTATTTTCAGATGTTTTTACTAACTTACTAGAATCTCCGGTTCCCCATCCCCATGTTGCAAACGGTGCATCAAAATTTCCATGCTAGGTACGCTGGCTGTTTCATACCCCCCCCCCCCATCTCCATGTTGCAAACGGTGCATCAGAATTTCCAGGCTAGCTACGATGGCTGTTTCATAAAACAATCTTCCCCATCCCCTTCAATTATTTTTGGCTGGCTGATAAACACTGATAGACTGAGTGAACCCGTCTGTGTGTCTTTGCGTGTATTGAATATCTATCCGAGTTTCACTTAGCCTTTAATTTTAATCTTCCAGCGGTTTATGCATCGTTTAAACAAATAATTTTAGCTGGCTAATGTACACCTTATAAGGCTTGATCCCGAAGTCCCATGTCCCAAGTCCCGTGTAACCAACAATCTCTTTGTAAGTTAGCAATGAAGAGTTCCAAAGTGCAGTAGAAGAAAGTCTCTTCATCCTTACCCTACCCCCTTCCCTCAAAATCCTCTGCCCCCCCCCTCCCCTGTCGGTATCCACCGCCCTTCTCCCAGCTTGAGTGTGCAGGTCAAGAAGCCAAGTTACTTTTCAGCCTTGTATCATACTTGTATGTGATTGAAGTCCTCACTGCAGCAAAACTAAAACAATATCTCCGTTTCTATCAACATTTTTCGACCAAACTTGGACATTAATTAGAAAATTATGGAAGATATATATTTACAGCAAAAATTGCAATCCTGCGCATTAGTTTAATTTATTTTTTAAGGAGGACGAATAAAAAAAAGATTTTGGCTCCATGGGGCGATGAGAGGGATAGCTTTGCTGGATACAAAGATGAGTACGAAACAAAATGCGTATCGTGAGCACAGGATTCAATCAAGTAGAATAAAATATTTTTTTTAAAAGAATTAAGTCTTGGTAATGCGCTAAGTTTGCTGGCTAATCTAGACAAATGCTAATGTGTCGCTGCCAGGTAGATGATCCGCCAAGTAGATGAGATTAATTGTTATTGTTACCGTTATTGTACAATTTCACGTGTACATACGTACATGCGATTATTTAGAGATGTGAAAATTTAATAGACATAAAATTTTTCCAGAAAAAAAAAATGACACAGACGAAGATAAGATGGCGTGACCTTTTATAAGTTCACAGTCATATGAAAGTTGTGATATTCATCCAAAACGAAAAAATGGGATAAGAGAAGCCGCCATAGTTTCCAAAATGAGTCTGCCTTTGAAAGTAGTGATATTCAACCAGAGAAAGGCCGCCAAGGTTAATCGTATTAGCCAAGATAATTGACCGAATAATACTTTGGACGTTAAATGAAAAATTGAACACTGCTGTCGCGAGCAGCAATATTCTAATTTTCATTTAACTTCCGCGCTATCATTCATTGCGATTAACTTGTCTAATACGATTAATCTTGGCGGTCTTTCCCTAGTTGAATAATATCACTACTTTCAAAGGCCGACTCTTTTTTGGAAATTTGACTGCTTCTCTTATATCAGTTTTTGTTTTGGGAGGTACCAGCTTTCTACGAAAAATGGTTAGTGCTGTATAGACGTGTCTTAAGAATAGCAACGAAAGTCCACCATTCAGTCAAAATAAAAATCACGATTTCAGCTGTCAAGTCCAGATCTCCAACGTTACAACTGGATATTAAAAAATGTTGGTACCCTTCTTGATCCAGTCCAACAAAGTTTAATCCGGTCTTTATGTAAGCCTCAGCATGAACTTCCATGTTAAACGTCAAACTTTGAACTCCTATAGTTTCGCCAAAAATTGATATACACCAACGAAATTCGGTATTTGGGGTCATGTCATAACTATTTCACCGCATTACAAATTTTAATGTCAACAATTGAACCGTTTGGCGTCCACAGCATGGCCATTTCTTGTTGTTGTTGTTGTTGTTGTTGTTGTTGTTGTTGGGACTCTTTGCCCTCACCTGGAGATCGAACCACTCAACCGATTTTCAAGTTCTATAGCTTAAAACGTAGGTATGGACAAGGCCTAGGGCCTTTCGCAGGCTATTTTAATGCAACTACATATTCTCGACACGGAAAGGCAAATGGGCTACAACTTTTGCTCTCACCTAGTGATCAAACCAATGAACCGATTTTCAATTTGTATAGCTTAAAATGTAGGTGTTAACACCGACTAGCGCCTCTTGAACACGATTTTGATGTGACTACAGTATTCTCGTCGGCAGAGCAATTATTATTGTGGACCACTGGGCAGAAATCATTAGAGTTGTCGTTGCGACTCTTTGCTGTCACCTGGAGATCGAACCACTGAACCGATTTTCAAGTTCTATAGCTTAAAACGTAGGTATAGACAAGGTCAAAGGCCTTTCGTATGCTATTTTAATATAACTACAATATTCTTGACACGGAAAGCCAAATGGGATAGAACTTTTGCTTTCATATAGAGGTTGAACCAATGAACCGATTTTCAATTTGTATAGCTTGAAATGTAGGTATTAACACCGACCAGGGCCCTTTGAACACAATTTAGATAGACTGCCGTATTCTCGTCGGTAGAGCAATAATTATTGTAGAGCACTAGGAAGAAGTCATTAAGTGGAGCAACAAATTTCAGCAAATCGAGCTAAAAACATGAAATTTGAAACGCAAGTCTTTCTTAACATTAAAAATCGAACCAGCCATGGACCTCCATGAAATACCCCCAAGTACCTTCAGCATCTCCCTGTCCGTGCCCACTCACAGGGGCTTGGCAACAAATTCTTACAGATCAAGTTAAAAACATGAAATTTGGTGTACTAGTCATTCTTAGCAGCATAAATCGAATGAGGCATGAAACCCCCATGAAATACCCCCAAAAGGGCCCCAGCGACCCCCTGTGCCCCCTCACTGAGGTTTGACCCGCACATTTTTGCAAATCGTGCTAAAAGCTTGAAAATTGGTACAGAAGTCATTCTTAGCAGTAGAAGTTAACCAAGCCATGGAATCCCCATGAAATACCCCCAAAGGGCCCCCAGCAACCTCTTTTGCCCCCTCCCCCCCCCCTCCTCATTGGTCATCGATTCTTCATGGGGTGCAAAGGAGGGACAGGGGATGCTGGAGGAGGGTTTGGTCGTATTTCATGGAGATCCATGGCTGGTTCAATTTCTACTACTAGGAATGATTGTCGTACCGAAGTTCATAGTACCAAAATTCATAGTAGTGCAGGTAGGTGTGGTAGGGGGAGAGGAAGGGGCCTTAGGGGGCATCTCGAGAGATTCCGTAGCTAGGTCGAATTATTAGCTAAGAATTGACTTGTGTACTAAATTTCATGGCTTTAGCTCGAAGTTCATAATAACAGCTATGCTACACCTGAAAATCGAACAAGTGAACCGATGCTCAAATTTTACAGCTTAAAACATAGGTATGGAGAAAGCCTATGGCCCTTTGAACGCTATTTTAATGTGACTACAATTATTGTTGTTCTTCTTCTTGGGGAAATTTTGCTCTCACCTAGAGAAAGAACCAAAGAACCGATTTTCAATTTTTATAGCTCTTAAAATTGAGTATTAAAACGGCTGTCTTATAACAGTTAATTTAAGGTGATTACAGTATTCTTTTCTGTGTAATTTTTGCTGAAACAAGAAAAAAATAATGGATATTAGTATTAAAAAACGCTTAAAAGTGTATAAAATACGGATGTAAGCCTTAAAAAACTTAAAGCCCTAAAGGAAAAGAAATTAGAAAAAGACATGTAAGCCATCAGCGTCGCACTAATACGTGTAAAAGAAGCTCCAGCTTGTTTTTTGGGTCGCTAAAAAACTTTAGGGCTTTAAGTTTTTTAAGGCTTACATCCGTATTTTATATGCTTAAGCGTTTTTTAATACTAATACAATATACATAATCTCTAATTGGGAAATATTGAAAGACGGTGGAGATATTAATCTTCGAAATTTCGACTTTAACGTTGGAACCCTAGGTTTTGAGTGGATTCTTTAGACTGTTACACTTACATTTTCATGTGGAGCTCACATCCAATCTAACCTAAAATGTTGTTTGGTTAATGCAAGAAGTCTAAAAAGTAAAATGGTCGAGCTTCGTATGTTGTTATCTTCTGGAATTTATGATTTTATTTTTATCGTTGAAACTTGGCTAAATGAGACCGTCAGTGATTCAATGTTGACCTCTGACTTGCCTTATACTTTAATCAGACGTGACCGTGGGTCAAATGCCGGTGGTTTAGTAATCTTTTTTAAACAAAGTTTACATTGCTGTGTCTTGGATAAATCCAACGTTGTTGAGGCTGTTAGTATCGATGTAGGACCTGGCCATTTTAGAGTTATGCTAGGATACCTACCTGATGGGAGGGATGACTCCCAACATTCAGCAGATGAATCTGTTTTTTCGTAAAAATGTATCCAAGTGCCTGCCAAATATCATTGTTGGCGATTACAATATGTCATACATTAATTGGGTGACCTCTAAAGTTAACAACCGACACCAGCAAAGCTTTTTTGACTGTGTTACCGAGTTGGGTTTTGATCAAATTGTTATAGAACCAACCCGTGGAAACAGCATTCTAGACTTAGTTTTGGTCGACTCAAATCGTTTGGTATACAATATAAATGTAATCGAGCATTTTGGTTCGAGTTATCATAACATGGTAACGTTTCATATACAATCTCAAGCCGACATTGATTCCGCTTCTCAAATCAAGTATAAACGTGTTTTGAATTTCGATGCATTGCATGAGTGTCTTAATGAAACGAATTGGTTTGTTGATGTAGATGACACTGCGGAGATTGACATGTTGTGGAATATATTTCATGCCAAATTAACTGGCATGGTAGATGCCTGTAGTAATATGAGGCGCTGCTCTGCAAATGGAATTATTGGCCCTCCAAGCTATGTTAGAAAATTAAGTAACAAAAAAAAGAGACTCTGGAGGAAATATAAAAAATCTAAAGATGCTATTTTTGGTCAACATTATAAAGACTGTAGTAAAAAACTAACGCAAGTTATTAACCAACATGAAATTGCATCGGAGCTAAAAATTATTTCAGATGGTACACCTGCTGCTCTATTTAAATTTATTAAGTAAAAAAACTGGCATTGTACAAACTTTGCCACCTATCCATACTAATGGTAAGGTAGAAATCGATGATCTCGCTAAAGCTGAAATTTTTAATAATTTTCTCTAATAATTTTACAAATGATAATGGTGACAACCCACAGTTTTCCTGCAGCAGTAGTGTATCTCATGTATTCCATACTCCATCTTCTATCACTCCCTAGAACATCAGGACCATTTTGGGCAGTTTTAAAAATAGCCATGCAGTTGGCCCTGGTGGGTTTTCTACAGCCTTCTACAAACGGTTTGCCATGGAACTAAGCTGGCCACTCACCAGAATATTAAACCAATCTTTAGCATACGGTAAACTTCCACACTGTTGGAAGAAAGCCAGAGTGATACCAATCTTCAAGAAGTGCAAGACTCCACAAATTACAAGCCAATCTCGTTGACCAGCATTCCTTGCCGGGTACTTGAACGTGTAATTCGTGATCATGTAATGTTTTATTTTAAGTCAAATAACCTATTGGTTAATGATAATTTCGGTTCTATGCCAGGCAGATCGGCTGCTGAACAATTGTTGTGTTGCCTTGTCGATTGGACCAAAGCCCTAGAGCGTGGGATACCTACCGACGTTATCTTGGTTGATTTTGCCAAGGCTTTCGATTCGGTTTCGCACAAAAAGCTATGTATTAAACTAATTGTTTATGGAATTGATGGTAATGCTCTGGAGTGGATAACGGACTTTCTGGCAAATAGGTCTCAACAAGTCTGTGTGGGGTCTGCACTATCTTCTGAATGTTTTGTTACAAGCGGGGTTTCCCAGGGGTCCGTTTTGGGACTTCTTCTGTACCTGATCTACATAAATGATCTAGTCACTGATTGTCCTCATGTTAAAAGGCCAAAATTTGCTGACGACGTGAAATTGCATTCTTCCATATCGAAACTGATTGACCACCTTGATCTTTCATCTTCACTTAAGACGCTCGAGAACTGGTCTGTTAGGTGGCAACTACCAATATCTGGTCCCAAATGTACGACTTTTCATATCGGAGCCAAGAATTGTAAGTTGGATTACACCCTTCTCGGTACCACTCTTGGCCATGTATTTGAGGTTACTGATCTTGGCGTGCGGATCACCAGCGATTGGAAATGTGGATCACATTGTGATTCTGTTGTTAAGAAGGCCAGAGAGCTTTCATGCTGAGGCGCTGCTTTTCTCTGGTGATTTAAAGACCTTAGCGGGGGCTTTCACCATATTTGTGAGACCAATATTGGAATACGCTTGCCAAGTTTGGTCACCACACTTAACTAGAGATATCGATCACGTTGAGTCTGTTCAGCGACGATTCACCAAATTTTTACCTGGTTTAAAAAATATGACTTACACGGAACGTTTGCATTTTTTAAAACTTGACTTACTTGAGTTGCGTAGGCTACGTGCCGACCTCTGTTTAACTTACTTAATCTTAAAACGGGAGACTGGCATTGATAGTGGTACATTTTTTGAGGTCAGAGGTAATGAGCGTACTAGAGGTCACCCTCTTAAATTGACTGAAAGTCAGGTTCGTAGGGACTGTCGGAAGTACTTCTTCTCTCATCGGGTGGTGAATGTTTGGAATGCCCTTCCATCTGAAGTTGTTTTGTCCACTTCTTTACCTACGTTCAAGAAAAAAAATTCGTAAAACAGACCTCTCCAGTTACGTTAAATGGAGCTAACCACAACACAACAAATTCTTCTTTTTTTATTTACGTTTTGTGTTGTTGTTTTATTTTATTGACTTCAGCCTATGGCTGATTTTCCTCTTTTTAAACTTAATTTTGGCCACTCACTATTGTGGCCCTACTGTGTTTTTTTCACTTATATGATAAACTTTATTATTAGTATTATATTATTGTTATTGCAACAAAGTGTTTTAAATTATCTATTTTTAGGTGATGACAATTCTTATTTTTGGGATGCTTTTGTTTTTATTGCTTATCATAACAAAACTTACATAACGATGCTTTTTAACAGTCTCATTTGTTCAGCTGCCTTTTTTTTTACTTGGGCCAATCCAACACCTTCCGTGTCCAACACGTTTGGCGATGCCATCGGGGACCTTAGCGTCCCTGGCAGGTCTAACCTTGGTGGTAAGGCATTCGTGTCCCAACACCTAATCCTCTCACCCTCCCATGGCCAATCAATATCATTATATGTGGCTGTCCTCTATTTGTAATTTAGGCTGGCTGTTAGTGGTCCTAGGGTCCTTGCCAGACCTGTTGCTATCGTGACAAATTGTTATTATCCAATACTTTCACCAAAGCAAAACCAATTTTGGAAAAGCGCGACACGACTTTAATATGCGTATCATTTATCAAAAGATGCGCAAATAAGAAAAATAGATAAACTAAACTAAATTAAGTTATCGTGCTCGCCTTTTTTTTTTACTATCAAATGTAATGTAACTGGCGCTCTATTGGAAATGTTCGACCTTAATTACACCAAAGTTAATATATTCTTTACGCTGTTCAAGAAACGATCTACAAAAATATTTTCGTAAAGAGCTCACAGACATTTCACTAAAGCGAAAATTATAAAACAATCAAAATAGGTGATATCATACAAAAACCCAGTAAGGATAAAGGGACCCATCGAGGTTTCGTAATATAAAGTAGTAATATCAAACTGCAAAAAAGTGTGATATAAATAAAAGCCATTAAAGGCACATGACAAAAATCACGTTTTTGCCATATAAAGTAGTGATTTTAGAGCCAAAATGGCTGCCATCAAGTTTTTCATCCCAATCCTGATCACTTACCCTTAAGTGTCACCTCGGTGATTGTCGTTTAGCTTGCGTATTCACCACTGTAACCACAAAATTGGTGGCAGCTATTTTTGGTTACAATATCACTAATTTATTTGGCGAAAAATTATCCCTCCCTTATTTTCTTTTTGTATGATAGCAATTGCAATGGAAAGTATCTTTTCTGCGCGGCGATCTGAGGTGCCACATTTTCTATTCCCGTCGCTAGTCTGAACGCTACTTTGGTGGTCATATTGGAGCAAATCCTTCAAACATTTTTTTTTAATGGGAAGGTAATGTGTGTCGTTAGCAGAATCCTTTTGCTTCTTTTTTCCCCGACTACCTACCTTTCTGTCGATTAAATAGGCTAATGAAATGTTATTATTTCGTTGCCAAAAAAATGTTAGCTATAAGGAAGCAAAGTTGTTTTAATTTGCCATTTTTTTTTAAAGTAAACTTTTGGAATTTGGTAACAAAGTGTCCGCTTCGTTGGAATTCCTTAAATATTCAGGATTCCAAATTTACAATCGCGAGTTTTAGATCGACAAATTCGATAAGGCGTTATTTCTTAATTGGTCGATTTACCGTAAATTTGAGCTGTGGGGGCCTTGAATGGATTTGGTAAATTTCATTGCAATCCTACTTTGGATTGGGCTCCAGGCAAACTATAAAAGTCCAACCAACGAACCAACCAACACTTTGCATTTTTGTGTTCGGTATCATAGTCGATGCTACGCTGTTGTCGCTCGATCCGCCAATAATGCCATATCATTGTTACATCACATGAGCTTACTGTTCAAACAAAAAAGAAAATCAGAAAATTTCTAAGGTAGCGACTATTGTTGCTGGAAACAAATTTTGTTATCCCTAGTTCTACAGAAAAGGTCTTTCATTGAAATGAACCGTAGTAGCCCTTTGGATTCTTAGTGATTTTAATAGGACGGAAATTATCTGGTATGAACACCTGATCAACGATGGCATCCAGGTAAGTTATCACGTATAAATACAATGAAGTAATGGATGGTTGATAAACTGGGCCTTCTTGTTGTACAAACTTTTTTACGCCACTTTCTTTAAAAAAATGTTTATAAGGTTATTGAGAGAAAAATCGAAATGTTAAAAAAGCTCTTGTCTTAAATTAATCCGGAGCCCTTAGTAAATTTACTAAGTTCTCTTTGTTTGAAAAACGGGCTAAAAGGCATTTTAAACGCTGGAAGATTAGTTTCCAAAATGCACTACTTTGTGTGTTCTGTCATGGAAGTCTAATATGCTGTAGGTTTTGTATATAATAAGGCTTAGTTTTTTGCACAGAACCTGTAACCTGACATTAAAACTGACGTTAATGTCAGGATTTATTT
>JAHWFP010206203.1:0-13186 GCA_023313725.1 Lithobius niger | reverse complement strand
ACCTAAAGTCCCCGACTTCATCACACGGTAAACATCTGAACGAGACTAGTGCTGGGCAGCATCGGTATTTTTACCGCGGTATCGGTAATTTTTTAAATACCGAAACCGTAATCGGTATTTGAATAATACCGAAATACCGTACATTTTTATGTCTAGCTAATTTTTTAATAACTTCTCCAAATCTTAGCCGATTTGGACGTTCCAATATACCATTCTAACCGTTTTTCCACCAGCTTTTCAATGGAACTAAATTCAAATTGCTAGCATAAACTGTTCAGAAGTTATAGGGGAAAAACCAGTGAACTAGTTGCAACAATCATTCAGGTAGAGTGAGCAATTAGTCCGTACAAAACAAAAACATTTATCCAAGTGTTTTTTGGGGATTCGGTAGCATCCTGATCTGATTCAGCCAATCTAGCAAATTATGCGGATTTGGCAAAAGTACATTCAGCCGATTCCTAGATTTTATGCTTCATTTTAAGGGTTTTTTTTTTTATTTCAAGCCACGATTGCTAAACCGTGACCCGATCTTGTAGACCGATTCCAACCAAAATGGCAGAGTAGCAGCAGAGGTGCACTGATGTTGAAATCAGACATCAGAAAACAGTCTGGTATGCCCGGTATCATTTAGTAACAGTTTGGCTCGTAGGGCATGCTTCAACTACCCGGGTAGGCGGATACCGATACCGGAATACCGAAATACCGAATATTTTTTTTTCAAAATACCGGTACCATACCGTATCGAAAATGTCCGATACCGACCAGCACTAAACTAGACGTATCTGTATTCATGTCGTTTGCATCGGGTAGCATACGAGAATCTTTAGTCGTTGGGCATCTTTACTGCATCTAGTAAAATGGCACAGCATGCGTAATGTCGACACACGTTGTCGGCCGTTACTTCATCACCAGAAGAAGCTTATAAACAAGTGTAACAATTGTAGACCTGCTTTGTGTACAATACCACGGTTGCTGTTGTTTTCAGCTCTAAATATCGTAGTCTATGGGAGCGCCAAAGTTAAATCACTTTTACACGAGAGCTTTTTTTTAAGCCTTGACGCTGCAATGATGTAGATAGAAGTTTGCACTATAGTAAGAGAGACTGAAGAAGATAGGTTGACTTCGTCTGTGTGATTGGTCAACAGCCTGTCGAAAATTTTCTGATACAGTGGGTATTGGTTCGTTTTGAGTTTGAGCGTAAAATTGTGCGTCATTTTAGATGATATTTTCCAAAAAATCGGTTAATATTGCAAACGTTATGAACAAAAGAAAACGGCAAAAAATAAGTGCAGTGTGTCAGGCCGGGAAGCATCTCAAGCAACTCACTGCCAATTTGCTTCGCTGACCGGCTGCGAGTTGTTTGAGATACTTCTCTACCTTATACACTGCCCGATGTTCAATTGGGATTAAAAAGAGCGCATCAGAATAGTTGCAGTAGAATGTTAACAGCTTGTGCTTATTTGTTATTAGTGGCTGTGGGAGAGCAATGAAAAGGATAGCGTACCTAAAGTCCCCAACTTGCATCACACGGTACGGTAAACATCTGAACAAGACGTATCTGCATTCATGTCGTTTGCATTGGGTAGCATTTGAGAGTCTTTTGTCGTTGGGCATTTTTACTGCATCTAATAAAATATCACAGTGGGAGTAATGTTGACACACATTGTCGGCCATTACTTCATCACCAGAAGAAGCTTGTAAGCAAGTAATAATTGTAGACCTGCTTCGTGTACAATATCACGGTTGCTGTTGTTCTCACTGAAGCCGCAAACGTGATACAGTTTTACCCTAATTTTTTTCTATTTCTTTTGTCTGTAACGTTTGTAGTTATTAACAGTCTTTCGTTCCATCTTTTGAGATGGTATTGTCTAATGATTAGGCTGCTCAAAGTTAATAAATTGGTTCTCAGAAGCGTCCGCATGGAACGTTTATTTAAGCCAGGTACCAAAAAAAAAAAATTGATTCTGATTGCGCATCAACATTTTCGTGAAACTCTTCCTGGAGGCGATGACCATGCCAGCTTGAATTCCACCGCCAAACGAGCCTGCCTTTCCGTGTATGAGCCGTGTCTGATGCTTCAGATCCTGTGTCCCTGTGAAATTTTCTCGGGGAAGAGAATAGTGAAAAAGGTTGCTTTATTAATCAAGTAAATGAATCCTCTGTATTGTCAGAGATTTTTCAGGATATCTTTAATGGACGTAACGATTGTGGCGATGAGTTTCGTTTGCTGTTCTCACCACTGTTCCATAGACTGAGAATTTTTAATGCTTGTCATTGCCTTTAAACATGACGGTTTCGGCTGCTGCAGAATTTGTGAAGTGGTTTTGTTATAAAATACCTTCCATTTGTACACAGTGTGGTTAAAAATCATTGGAATGTGGTGAGTATGGAAAGGCATTTACACACAAGTCTAGTTTAACGAATTACGGAATTGCACAGGTTAGGAAGGAACAGGTTGAATGTGGTAAGTGTGGAAAGGCGTTTGTGAACATGTTTTATTTAATGTGACACACAGTTACACACTGTGGAAAGAGAAACCGTTTAAATGAGTCTGAAAATCTAAGAAGCATTTTACAACAAGAATTGTTTATGGCTGCATGCAATAGTAAACAAGTGGCAGAAGCTGTTTAAATGTGTCGAGTGTGAACTGGCTTTTGAGTACAAGTGTTATTTAAGGCAGCACACACTTGTACACACTTGATCATTTGATTGTCAAAAACAGAAATTACGCTAATTTTCAGAACCAAGATACTGTGCCAGTATTCTTGCACATCCCTACTCGACATGCTGTGCCATGTTACTAGATGCAGTAAAGACGCCCAACGACTAAAGACTCTCGTTTGTTACCCGATGCAAACGACATGAATGCAGATACATTTCGCTCATATTTTCAACAGACCGACGACGTCTGCTTCATCAGATGTTTTTGACGATCAAATGATCAAGAATGACGAACTTTTAGAGTAGAAGCCGTTATGGTGTTTTCAACTTGTAAAGACACACAGTTATGTGCCACGGAAAGAAACCTTTTAAATATGTTGAACGTGGAAAGGCATTTTACAGGAAGAGTGGTTTATCACTACATGTAATTGTACATAGTAGGCGGAAGCCGTTACGTGTGTAGACTGTGATCAGGCTTTTGCTCACACGCGTTATTTAAGGCAGCACGCACTTGTTAGCGGTGGGAAGTGACCGTTTGTATGTGTTGAGTGCTGAAAGGCTTTGGCGGCAAAGTGTATTGTAACCAGTGGTAAAAAAAAAAATTGAATGTTGTGATTGTGGCAAGGCTTTTGCGCACAAGTCTCATGTAACAATGCACACAATTCTAACCTGTACAAAGAAATCATTTGAACGTAGCGAATGTGGAAAAGCTTTTACGCAGAAGTGTAGCATTGCTTTACCATGATGCCACGATTTGTGGCAAATTTCATGCTACTTCTTTCAGTTGGGTGGGTTAGTGGCAACTTAAGGAGTGCGAAAAATTGTCGTGTTTTTTTTTTGTGTTTTTCAAGAACTATCGTGGAATTCCAGAGTTTTCGTGTAATTCCTCGCTTTCCTTAAAACTTTGTCAACATTTCAAGTAATTGCCATTCATCGCAGTTTGCGGCTAGCGCAGCCATTCTGTTTTGGACAATGAATGTGGTTAAAATAAAATTTCAAGTGAAAGTAAAAACATCCTAAAAGGCTAAAAGCTCAACTTCTTGTGACCCTAACTTATGTTCAATTTCATTTTTTTGTATGGTGGCGGAGGTAGCTCCACCCAGCTCTGCCCTCCTTATAAAAGCGCCAAGGCACGACAGGTTGCCATTTTTTCTTCTGTAGCAGCCACTATGTGGACACACTTTCGTTTTTCCTGCACCTTTACATTTGGAAGACCTTTTTGTCTGAAGGCTTTTCATCGGACGGCTTTTCGTCTCCCATATTTCGTCCTGGAATACTTTTCGTCTCTCAGGTCTCTGTCGCGCAACTTTTCGTTGGAAGACCTGTTCGTCTGACGACATTTCGTCCCACTACCTTTTGTTTGATGACCTTTTCATCTGAAGGCCTCTTGTCTCGCCACCTTTCGCCTGCCTCTGGTCCTTTCTGCGACAATGTCAAGATCCAAAGGCTCTCCGAAGGAAGCCCCCGCACAGCATACCTCTTCTCCGGCTAGTCCGTTGCCCGTTCACCCTGCTGTTGTCATTGGCCTGTCGTTTCTGTTTTCACGGCACCTTCGACCGCCTCTCGTTCTACCCATCGTGGCCTTCCCAAGCATTCGTCTCATGACACTGCTTCTACTCCTTCCAGCATCCACTCGCCTCCCGCTCGCCATGCCTTTCGCCCATTCTCCCGTCGGCTAACAACGGCACCACTTGGTCGACTGTTCTTCCACCACGTCTTCTGTCCCTTGCGGTCAGTCTGTGGTTCATTTCGTAGTCATCTGAAGTAGTGTTGGGCGGTATACCGGTTCTTACGGTGTACCGCGGTACCAAATACCGTGCATTGTTAAAATACCAGTATTGTTCTAATATGAAAATAACTAAAATTATAACAATAGTTCAGTCAGTCGTTGTGTTGTAGGGCTCAAATCAGTGTAATAATCAAATGGTTCAAAGGTTCAAAGGGTTTAACTAGCGTTAACCACTCCTGGTTATCTGCCCGAAGCCCTAAGGCCTAATAATCAGTTAAAGATCAACAATGGTAAAATTGGAATTCTAAACATGCACAAAAGTGTTGCCACACTTGTGTAACTTTGATGCTACAACCAATGTAAAAACCAACAGAAAAATAAAATTGAATGCAAAGTTCAGTAGCCTACTTGGTGATTATTTTTATGTGTATTTTTTTGGAGGGGTGGCTACGTAAATGAAATTGATGATTCCATTTCCAACCGTAATTAGTTTGATTAGGCTACTTAAAAAAAAAATACCGCCAAATTTTAAGAACCGTTAAATACTGAGTACGCCGGTACCTAGGCTGGTACCGGCACCGGTCGTCTGACTCTTCTCTGGACTTGTCGTCTGAAGATCTTCTTGACCTGTCGTTTACAGCTCTTCTGGACCTCCTTCATCTGCAGTGCCTCCAGACCTGTCGTCTGACGCTCCTGTGGATCTGTCGTCTGAATTTCTTCTCCACCTTTCGTCTAAGAACTCCTCTAGACTTCCGTTTGAAGCCCCTCTAGACCTGTCACCTGCAACTTTTTTGGACCTTCGTGTGAAGCACCTTCAGACTTGTCATCTGATGCTCTTCTCGTCCTGTCACCTGGATCATCCTCTCTTGAAAACCCAAGTTGACGTGCTGACAATGACGTACGTTACCACCACGACAAGCAAGCAGTCATCTCGGCCTTCGCCGTCATCTCCCTTCAGCAGATTGCAGCACCGTCTTCGGGTGAAGTTCTTCTCAAGCGCCTTCAATCCCCGCCTGTCGCCCTTTGCAACTGGCGTCGCAACTCCCCGCTCCGGCATCAACGGACGCTCATGATCGCTCAGCCTTGCACCGGCCTTGGACCCCTCTCTCACGATCTCGTGACAGCACTCGTCCCACAAGGTCTTCCCGGACAGATCTGCCAGATCAACGGCACATTGGATTCTGCTTCGGTAGCCGGCATCACGAACCACCACCACCCCGAAATCATCAGCCTCGCAGGCTTCACGAACGGAACAGCAGCTACCAGCCATCACCATCACTCTTTTTTTCACCTATACTTTTGCCTGTTCTAGGCTCAACAGCAGCTGCTTCGACATTAGTCACTGGCCTCGAATAAGCATGAAGGTCAGCCGCCATCACCACGACCGCAGCGCCTGCTCATGTCACTCGTCTAGATCAAGCAAGCCCGCCAGTCACCATTTGTAGCGACCCATTTTGGCGTCTTAACAATTATTGCTAAAACTCGGCTAACATCACTATCTCAGTCAGCCTTGTACCCAATATGTGTCGCAACAATCTGCTTTCCCTCCGAGGATAACATTATAGTTGTCTTAATGCCAACAACAAGTCACTGTTAGAAAAACGGAAGATTCAACTGTTTTATGTACTTTGGTTGATACTCATAATCACAAAAACTTACTGCAAACCTAAGACCCACAGTTCAAAGCGCACAACCAAAATTGTTCAAGCTTCAACTAAAACTCACAAATTTTCGACAACACTTGTACTGGTTGGCTTCCTCAGGTGACAGTCTAAGAGACTTGCACCATATTATCCACACTCCAGCATTCCACTACTCCAACGAACTTTCTTTCTGTAGACATTTGAATCTCAAGATACTGAATTTACAGGTAATAATATTTCCCAACGGCAGGAAATTTCCGGCCCTCTGCCGGGCTCACTAAATTTTGTTTCTATTGCCTAAACGGAAATATACATTACCTGTACCCACCATATCTCCCCTTTTGATTCACCACCACGACATATTTAGAGGAATAAAGATGGCAACTTGTTGCATCTCGGCGCTTTCATAAGAAGGGGTGTGCATGCACACTGGGTTATTGAGTTGGGCAGTTCTAATCAACGTAAAATTTCTAGGGAAAGAACTAAATGCTAAATTGACAGGTAATGTATATTTCTGTTTAGGCGATAGAAACAAAATTTATATTAAAGACAGTCACTTAGGCAAAACCAAAAATCGTCCAAGTTCCACAATTCAAACGTGCAAATTTTCGACTATCTCTACTGATAGTCTTCTTCAGGCAAAAGTCATGAGACTTGCACAACAACAACCACCAACGAACTTTCCCAAGTCCACTACATTCAAATTTCCCTCCCCTCTCCCATTGAGCATTGGAACTTAGTCAGCTCTCAAGCTCACTGTCTGAGTTGGCTCCCTCACCAAACTAGAGCTGTTGCTGAATGAAGGTAAGAATTTTTGCCAGCTTTTTGTCAGTTTTTGATTCAGTTCTGCTGTCACTATTCTTCCTATCTGCTGATTTTTGCACGTTCATAAGTGGTATCTTCCTGTCTTGGCAATATTGAATGGCAATGGCCTCCAATGCACGGAGGTGTGCTTCCCTGCTCGTGTCTGACTTCAGCATCACCTTGATGTTATCCCAGTCTGCTTGGTGTTTACTCTTTTCACAGTGCAAGGCTACAGCGCCATTCTTGTCTCCGTCAATGGTGGCTTGTGCATGTTCCTTGACTCGGATGCAAATATGCCTTTTTGTCTCGCCTAGATCGTTTGACATCATAGCACTGTTTCCGAGCCTTTCACACCGGCTCATCATGGCTAAGTTCGACGAGGCGGCCAAGAGACGGGGAGTAAAGAAAAGGGATTGCCAGCTGGATAGAAGACTGTTGAAATTGCTCTTACCCAACATCTACGTCCAATTCCAAGGAGTCACTGACTGGCAAGTGGCAGGGACCCGTATGGGTTATTTCTCTTCACCCAAGGTCGCGGAAATCGTCTTGCAGGGTCTCGACAGATTTGTCGTTCGCAGCCACCCCTCCCTTAAGATCTGGGCAAGAAATGTGGATGATACATTTACTGCTGGTAAGGATGAGGAACTGGCCCAAGTGGAGACGACGTTGAATTCGTGGGCGCCCGACTTGAAGTTCACATCCGAGGAGGAGGAAGGGGGACAGCTTCCGTTCTTAGACACAGTAGTCATGAGAGGAAACCAGGGAAAGCTGACGTGGAAGCCATTCGTAAAACCAACGCAGACAGAAAGGGGAATTGAGTTTATGGCGATTATGAAAAGAGAAATGTTAAGAATCAGAGGGCGAGTGATGCAAGTATGGTAAGTGAAGGGACACAGTGGTTTGACAAGGCAAAGGAAAAGTTCCTCCGGTTGGGATATCCAGCTAAAGCCATCAATGAAGCCATCCGAAGAGCCAAAGCCTGGTGGGACCCCCTGGTTAAGAGAGAAGACAAGAAGAGGAAAGCAGACCAGACCCCGACAGTGGTTTTGACTTATCTACCAGGATGTGGGGAGAGGATAAGAAGAGCTCTTAAAAGAGTAGGGATAGGGTACTACTTTAAGAACCCCACGAATATTCGCAAGATGCATGTCAGGAAGATCGTGGAAGAGAGGAACACTGCAAGAGAAGGAGAAGAGGCTGAGGGAGGAGGAAGAAGTTCACCAACAGATGAGCCAAATACACCCGGCCAAATGGTACCTCAAGAGAGGAAATTAAGGTAGGTGCAGGAAGAATCCACTATCGGAACTCACGGATATCTGACGAGGGCTATGACTAGGAAGGAAGAAGCCAGCATGAAAGAGCGGGAAGGACGAGGAAAGATGGATGAAGGAACTAAGAAAAAGCACGAGCAAGGGAAAGAATTAAAAGAAGATGGAGGTAGTGCAAGAGATGCGGCCAAGATGGTGGATAAAGTGGCATGCAGTGTAGGAGGTGTGCATTGGATCCCCTGCAAAGATTGTCAACAAGGTTACACAGGCGAGACAAAAAGGCAAATTTGCGTCTGAGTCAAGGAACATGCACAAGCCACCATAGACGGAGACAAGAAGGGCGCTGTAGCCTTGCACTGTGAAAAGAGTAAACCCCAAGCAGACTGGGATAACACCAAGGTAATGCTGAAGTCAGACACGAGCAGGGGTGCACACCTCCGTGCTTTGGAGGCAATTGCCATTCAATATTGCCAAGATAGGAAGATACCACTTATAAACGTGCAAAAATCAGCTATATCAGCAGATAGGAAGAATAGTGACAGCAGAACTGAATCAAAAAACTGACGAAAAACGGGCAAAAATTCTTACCTTCATTCAGCAACAGCTCCAGTATTGATGAGGGAGCCAGCTCAGACAGTGAGCTTGAGAGCTGACTGAGTTCCAAGGCTCACGGGGAGAGGGGAGGGAAATTTGAATGTAGTGGACTTGGGAAAGTTCGTTGGTGGTTGTTGTTGTACAAGCCTCATGACTCTTGCCCGAAGAAGACTATCAGTAGAGATACCGTAGTCAAAAACTTGCAAGTCTGAATTGTGGAACTTGGATGATTTTTGGTTTTACGTAAGTGACTGTCTTTAATATGAACTTAAACCAAAGTAAAATTGCTGAATTAACGGTATTTTCGATTAACAAAATTTAGCCGGCATTTCCTGTTTTTAGCACGGAATTTGCCAAAATCGGCGCATTTTTCCCATTTTTTGTTGTGGTTCACGTCGCAGGAATTCGAACATTAACGCGGTAAAGTAACATCCCTGGTGTTTTATTAAACCGAAAAGTGCGTTTAGTATTAATTACAACATTTTTTGAGCTTAATTTAGACTGTCTCATTGCTGTCTGCACCCTTCTGGGACATAGTCGGAAAAATCCAACTGTTTTAACCTACTCTCACAACAAAAGTGATATTTTTTGATTTGGTAAAAATAACTTCCATCGCTTGCATCTAAAAAAATTGCAAATAAAATGTCGCTCGCTCACATCTAATTTTTGTTATATTCCTCCCGAGAAAGCAAAGATTTCTAATTTATACCGGTGGTGTACGACACTCGGGTAAAAAGTTAGGAATGTGATGACCTTAACGGACATGTCAAGGACAATCAGTTTCATGTGAAAGTTAAAACCTAATTTCTAACCAAGCAAGCATTTGTAACTACCAGGCTTGAATGCGTTCTTGCCGAACAAATCCCAGAAGTGGCCAATCATCTTCTGTCCTGGAGTGAGTGATCCACATATCATTCCAGAAAAGGCGGCAAAAATGTTCCCATTCGTGAATTGCGTTTATATTTATTTAATTATGTATGTTCTGTATGTTCCACGTAAAAGATTAAAATAAAAAAGTTGAGTGAAAACAGTGAGGGCAACAACAGTTCGAGGGGAAAATTAATTAGGCCAGCAGAATATCCTCAGCATCTTGCAGGACTGCCATGCCCTGAACATGGTTGTAGGCACGTTGCCACAAAATTCTTGGGTCCCTTGATGTTCGAACTTCGCACCCGCTAAGTGACAATAGTCCTTTGGCAACAGTGCCTCCCAAACCAAAGCCCCAACCTTCGGGGCCACCCCTACAAGCCGTTTGTATGTAACAAACGACAGCTTTAGTTTTCAGCCAGTGTCCTTTTATGCCTTGTTCACCTATTACGCAACAAATAGAGACAATGATGAGCATTAAATAGACCCAGTTGATTGATGCAAGGGTTAAAAATAAAAGCAATACTTGCAGAAGTTGCACGTTTTACCATTTTGTGTATTTTACTTGCAAGTATTACTTTTAATTGTTTTATCCGTTGCATCAACTAGGTCTATTTCATGCTCATTGTGATCTCTATTTGTTGTGTAAAAGGTGAACAAGCCCTAAAAGTACTCTGGCTGAAAATTAAAGGTATTATTTGAATTTGTGGCACGTCACTGTTTGTGAGTCGAGATAAACTTTTAATAAATTACTAAACCGTACGTATTTCATGACAAATGTCAGGATCAATGTGTGTTAGTATTAGGCTGCTAAGCAACGACGACATTTAATCAATGTGCCTACATATACTGAATTTTGAACCAGTTGCAATACGGTTATTCTTGTTGCCTGCATTAATACACACGTTTCAGATTAAATAAGTAGGGGGAAATAGAGTTGTTGTAATGCATTTGTTGTAAAAGTTCATGAGTTAACTACACAACAAAACTGCACATATATGAATTCTGAACCATACGAAGGTCTGGGGCCAGGGTATTTTGCATTTTGCGTGTGAGGCCTGCCACAATGGCACACCTCCAGGAGTGCAGCAATCGTGCAAAGGCTACCCCCTACTCTTACAAAACTTAAGACACATTACCCCTTACACTTTACCCTCCTTCCACATATATCCCACACCATTCATAATTTTTAGTCTTTATTTATGATCCACAGTCAACTGGCGAGCCAATAACAATTCAGATTAAACCTACTACAGGAAGAAAGCAATATATACGTATAACGTTCCTTCGTCACTCCAGCTCATGACGTTATATTGAATCACTCCATAATCATTTGATGGTCGAAACATGATTTATTCTTGCACTTGTTCAAAGCTACATCCTCTCACCTCTCCAGCCAGCTACCAAGTACCACGAGAAGAAGCGTGAATGCTTCAACAGTACGATAGCGCCGCCCTAGTGGCGGAGCATCGTTACATACGTTGATTTAATTTGGCTGCTGGTTGAGCTCTGAAACTAGGTATGTAAAACGCACGCCAGCTCATCGAATATTTGATTATTTCAGCGCAGTAGTAGCACCCCTAAAAAAATGCTATTCTGTCTGGGCTTCCTGGATCCATGCAGAAACCTACCCTGGGGAATATAGATGCTACATAACCACCCCTGACGACTGAGCCATTCATACAAGACATTTGTAATCAGAGCTGTCAATATTAATAGTGTGCTCCTATACCGTATCAAAAGAAGAAACACCGTTTTTGTTGTTTTTCTTAACTGTTGATTTCTTGAATGACTCTCCAACCGTTATGCGAATTTGATTTGACTGGCTTGCATTTTCATGGCCGTTTTGGGTGACAATTCTTTTAAAAAGTCAGAGGGCTCGATGACAAATTGGGATGGAGAGAGGTTTATGTTTTCACGGCATTCTGCGTTCTGGATCGGAGAACTGAAAAATATAGTCATACGTCCCCTAGTGGGGAAAGGTTCAGACCCAGATAGTAAGCATTAGGCACAATACAGTGAATACCGTGAAGGCTGATCATTTGCTATTTTGTGATTTTCTTGTTCAAGAGGGAAACACAAACCAAGTTTTATATAACTTGCTGAGGCTTGTTAGACCGAAGTGAAGGCTGGGAGAGGTTTTTCTATACAGGTTGTATTTTTCTTGTAATAATTTGCCCTTTCATAGATTGTGTATTAAATTGTTCAGAACGCACTCACGACCACCGGTACTTACTGAAGAAAGAAAGAACCTACCAGGTAGTTGTGCGTGTGTGCGTAGTTGTGGCAGATTTAATGAAAAATTGGTGGTGGATATGCCACAAAGATTACAATACTCAAAATGGCTTCAACTGTGTTTTTTTATGGATTTGTCATATACTGCACTGTAATGATGCCGCCCGTGACTACTAATTCCCATCATGTGTCATGCCTGAAGGTGACCGTGCTTAGGGACATACTAACAGTTGTAGATGTGACCTCGTAATGGCTGCACATAACGAGGTAGCGTGAGGAGCACTGGCAGCATCATGGTTAAGTAAAGCAACTTGCGTTGTAATTTCACCTTCGTAAGCAGGAGTTACTCCCCTGATTCCAGAGTGTGGAATAAACAAGTTACAAAGTTCAAAGACACGTCTATCTGAGTTATGCAGAGCAAAGGCTGTGTGTGTTGGCATAGATGGGCCTTCTTGTCAAAGGCGGCCCGACTGTCTACAAATTGGCGCCTGAACAGGGACTCGAGCGCTGGGCTCTAGACCATGTTTCATTCTAATCTGCTTGCAATTAATATTCTTCCTATGGAGGGTAAATCCCCTAATTTTGTTAAAATGTTCAGTTTCTTTATGCTGGAAAAAGTGCAACACGCGTCAATTTTTGTATTGTTGTCTCAACAATGCTCCTGGATGCTAGAGACTTGAATGGCCGCCTCAGGAACCCCAACCGCGCAGGGCGGCTCCGTGGGCTTGTCATCTCTTTCTCTCCTGGTTCCTTTCATCTACTCCGTGGTTAGTCAACATGTGAAGCTTTTCAAGGAATAACGAAAGACAACCCGATGCCGCTGCCATCGTGTACGTCGTCGCCCACGCCCGCACCCAGATCTGGGTAGCCTGCACCGTCGGCCATGTAAGCCACAAGCGTCGCCATCGCCTCTCACCTAACTCGGCCAAGAAACGAAAGCCCTCGACTCCACCTGCCACGTGAGGTTTCCCGCACGAAACGCATCGCTTCTTTCACCGACTCAAGTCCAGCTTTCGTCAGACTCAACCAACGTCCCAGAAGAAGAATCCAACTTCTCGGACGACACGGGTGACAATCCAACCACCTGGCTTCGTCTCCCGCTAACCCCGTTCAAGAATCACTGATTATCGACTCTTCATGGGCTGCGCCACACACCACGGTGGATCATCCCGGAAATCTTCTCAGCCCTCCCGTCATTAGGACCGTTCCCCTCGGCGTTCCTTGGGCCCACTATTCCCCATCACCTGCTCCGCCATGACTACTGACAAATCCAGGCAAATTGATGTGTCTCCTGACGTCAGGTTCATCTTTTCCATGAAGCAAGACGGACATCGCTAAATCATCGGCCCTGCCAGTGCCACCGTGACCAAGCTCTGAGTCTCCCA
>JAHWFP010206197.1:0-10305 GCA_023313725.1 Lithobius niger | reverse complement strand
AAAAAAAAACGTTGCTTTTAATTGTAACGATGAAATTTAATTGTTGCAGATGGTGATGCTGTTGATCCTTTAGTGCTTACGGTATTAATATAGTAGATTTCAAGAATACAACATTTATTGTTGCGTGGTATAACTGTCTGTTGTTCCGGGTGCTGCAGACATAGGGCCTTACGGCTTCGTCGGTCAGATGACCGGGTGTGATTAACGCTCTCTAAAATCCTTAGACCCTTTGTCTGTTGTTTACGCGCGACAAGGACATTAATTTACTGAGCAAAAAACCCGTTTAGAAAAAAAAAACATTAGAGCTCATATCCCCATACTCACAGCCCTGAAGGTACACGAATAAAAACGGATTAGAGTTCACTCGAACGCAACGAACTATAATTTGAACTATAATTTGTGTTCATTTTGTGTATGCATTTTTATCTTTCAATTTTGTAGCGTTTTGCTGTTTATAGCGTCTATTTTGTGTGTGTTTGTGGGTTTACGTTTTGCGAATTGGAGTTCAAATTATAGTTCGTTGCGTTCGAGTGAACTCTAATCGTTTTTATTCGTGTACCTTCAGGGCTGTGAGTATGGGGGTACGAGTTCTAATGTTTTTTTTCTAAACGGCGAAGCCGTTTTTTGCTCAGTTAATTTGTTGGCTTTTTTTACTTCCATTTTATGTGTGTCCACTGTCCACCGATTTTTGTTTTCGAAAAAACGGAACATTAGAAATGGATACCTATATATGTTTAGGTTCCGCCGAACGTTTGTCCCATGATTATTCGTTGATGGCAACACATTAGCGTATTTCTGGATTTAGCATGCGTCATCTCGATGAGTAGTTGATTCTGGATTGTTTCAGTATCGTGGCAACAATCGCCGAAACAATTCAACTGGCTTCCCGAAGCCCGCATTGCAAAAGTAAATAAGTCACACAGTCATGTCGGCCGCCCAATTTTGAGGCTGTCTCAAAATTTAAGACTTCGCACCCTGGTTTAAAACTTGAAGATTTAAGGAAAAATCGAAACCATTTAATTTAGGTTCTCTCCAACGAGCTAGCTAACTCAAACAACGACAATGTTAGTTTCCCGGCACCCAACCATCGTTGATCTTGTTCGAGTGAGCTATAATCCGATATTATGCGCCTCGCCCATTGTTACCCTATTGTTACATGTTGCAGCATTGTAACATTTTGACACTGTTAGCCGCTACGCCGCAACCTCCGCTTCCTCCTCCTCCTCCTGTCCAATTTTCTGAAATT
This sequence comes from Lithobius niger, assembly GCA_023313725.1. Classification (NCBI taxonomy): domain Eukaryota; kingdom Metazoa; phylum Arthropoda; class Chilopoda; order Lithobiomorpha; family Lithobiidae; genus Lithobius; species Lithobius niger. The sequence goes on along the minus strand of JAHWFP010206197.1, from coordinate 9,059 downwards.
CTCGTGCGCAAACAAACTCTAATAAGCGCGGCAGCCGGCCGTGCTAATATTGGTTTCACGAGGCAACCATCTTCAGTCGATCAGAAGGTTGGCCTCGTGAAACAAATATTAACGTTCTTGCCCTGGGTGAACAGCAGCCAGCTAAACCACACAACAATTATTGTGTTCTTGAAATATGATTTGAGACTCATCCCTGAAAATCCCTGAAAACCCTTACCGAAATTTATTGATTTTACGAACTGAAAGTCCACAAAACACGGCATACAATACGGAAAATATTAAACGAATCAGACAACAGGTACGGAAGTTGCCTTACAGACAGACATACGGACACTAAAAGTGAATGAGATGCCCCTTTGCTCTGTTTACAAGACGTTTTAGAAGAAGACAAGCGACTGCAGCGACTACATAGTCGCAGCCGGTCTTCTGTACACTTCTGCCATTTCCTCCATTTTTTCAACGAAATTGTTGAAGTGCATACCTCTATCACACATTGCAACAGCGATCTCTTTTAATTATGATTTAAACTAAAAGTATAGTAACCAATTTCTTGTTAAAAATGTGTTACCTTTTTTGTCCTAGTTATAGATTTTAGGCCTAATTGTCAGCTTTTAAGCCTAATATTTACCTGCCCTTTTGCTTTCGTAAACAGCAGCTAAAGAAGAATTGGGTTCGAGAGTAGGCCTATTCATTCACACAACACGGTGCGAGACTAATGTGTGTTGTTAACAAAATCCTTCTTTTTTTTTTATGGTTTTGCGTCTTCCTGTAGTGGTTAAATGCGACGATCAAATGTTAGCATTTCACTGAATTACGTCGAGAAAGCCTATTAGCTATAAGGAAGCAACGATGTTTTAATTTGCCGTGTTTTTTAAAGTCCACACTTGCCTACCACAGGAAAAGGTAGGTCCACATTTGCCTACCACAGGAAAAGGTAGGTCCACATTTGCCTACCACAGGAAAAGGTAGGCCCGCACTTGCCTACCACAGGAAAAGGTAGGTCCACACTTGCCTACCAAAGGAAAAGGTAGGTCCTCACTTGCCTACCACAGGAAAAGGTAGATCCACACTTGCCTGCCACAGGAAAAGGTAAGTCCACATTTGCCTACCACAGGAAAAGGTAGGTCCACATTTGCCTACCACAGGAAAAGGTAGGCCCACATTTGCCTACCACAGGAAAAGGTAGGTCCACACTTGCCTACCACAGGAAAAGGTAGGTCCACACTTGCCTACCACAGGAAAAGGTAGGTCCACACTTGCCTACCACAGAAAAAGGTAGGTCCACACTTGCCTACCACAGGAAAAGGTAGGTCCACACTTGCCGACCACAGGAAAAGGTAGGTCCACGCTTGCCGACCACAGGAAAAGGTAGGTCCACACTTGCCTACGGCAGGAAAAGGTAGGTCCACACTTGCCTACCACAGGAAAAGGTAGGTCCACACTTGCCTACCACAGGAAAAGGTAGGTCCACACTTGCCTACCACAGGAAAAGGTAGGTCCACACTTGCCTACCACAGGAAAAGGTAGGTCCACATTTGCCTACCACAGGAAAAGGTAGGTCCACACTTGCCTACCACAGGAAAAGGTAGGTCCACACTTGCCTACCACAGGAAAATGTAGGTCCACACTTGCCTACCACAGGAAAAGGTAGGTCCACACTTGCCTACAACAGGAAAAGGTAGGTCCACACTTGCCCCACCACAGGAAAAGGTAGGTCCACACTTGCCTACCACAGGAAAAGGTAGGTCCACACTTGCCTACCACAGGAAAAGGTAGGTCCACACTTGCCTGCCACAGGAAAAGGTAGGTCCACACTTGCCTACCACTGGAAAAGGTAGGTCCACACTCGCCTACCACTGGAGAAGGTAGGGCCACACTTGCCTAACACAGGAAACGGTAGGTCCACACTTGCCTACCACAGGAAAAGGTCAGTCCACACTTGCCTACCAAAGGAAAAGGTAGGTCCACACTTGCCTACCACAGGAAAAGGTAGGTCCACACTTAACTACCACTGGAAAAGGTAGGTCCACACTTGCCTACCACAGGAAAAGGTAGATCCACACTTGCCTACCACAGGAAAAGGTAGGTCCACACTTGTCTACCACAGGAGAAGGTAGGTCCACACTTGCTTACCACAGAAAAAAGTAGGTCCACACTTGTCTACCATAGGAAAAGGTAGGTCCACACTTTCCTACCACAGGAAAAGGTAGGTCCACACTGTTGCTTACTACAGGAAAAGGTAGGTCCACACTTACCTAGCACAGGAAAAGGTAGGTCCACACTTGCCTACCACAGGAAAAGGTGACGGACGGAAGGACAAAGTCGCTGGGGGCGTCGGATGAAAGTCTAACTGGAAGATCGTTTAATGGGATAATTGTCTAATATCTGCATAAATAAAGAATCTGGAAAATCATCTAAACAGAATATTGTATCATGGAAAATCATCTAAACGGAATATCATATAATGGATAAGCGTATAATGGATAAACGTTTAACCGGGACAAAATACCTGCGGTTTCTGATGTTATATGTATAGCCCCAGCGAGCGCGGCAGCGCGAGCAAAGCGGGGAAATTAGACGATTTTCCATTATACGAATTTCCTGTTAGATGATTTTCCGTTATACGAATTTCGTGTTAGACGATTTTCCGTTATACTGTGTACGTTCTTTCAATTATGCGATTTTCCAGCGATTTTCCAGCGATTTTCCCCTCGTTCCAGTCGTTGCTATACTCTTCCCAGCTGTCGCTGTAAAATGAATGAAGCTTGTCCAGGAAGGAAATAGGCAAATCTGGTGGGGAGAGGGGTAATGAACTGCGAAACCTCCAAACATAGTACCGAAAGAAAGAATACACAGAACAGGCCAATTTTACTAGGTTCTAGCAGCACATATTTCTGGGGTCCTTCTCATCACGAATGGGTCGGCTGAGGCAGGGATTGAACCAGAGAGTATAAAAAAAATTTTAAATCGGACCGGTTGTTGAAAAACAACGCCATCCAGTGCTATGAAAACAAATAGACAAAGAAATAAGATGCGAAGAGCAACTGAAAAGATGAGCCACAAAGCAGGCTCCAAAGCACTCTCAAAAAACTGCCTGTGCCCTGTGGCCATTGTATCATTCGTTCGTTCGTTTGTTTGTTTGTTTGTTTGTCTGTTGTTTTGTCTGTTGATTTGTTTGTGTGTTTGTTTGTTTGTTTGTTTGTTTGTTTGTTTGTTTGTTTGTTTGTTTGTTTGTTGGTTTATTTGTTGGTTGGTTTCTTCGTTTCGCTCCATTTTGTTGACAGTGTAACCCGATGACGCCCTGGTTGTCTTGCTTTTAAGTATAATCGACAGGGGCATGTTGGGAGGGCCATTCTGCCCAGGAAATGGTTATCGTAGGCCCCTCTCCTGTGGCATTTCGTAGAAATCAGTCATCACGAAAAAGTTCAATAGTCCCCCGACAGGCCTTCGGAAATTAGGCACCACTGGAAACTTCCCGTTTTTCTGCATGGCCAGTACGCCCCTGATAATCTATGCTTCTGGAATATTTCTCACGCATTTAAAAAAAAATTTTTGTATCCTGGTAACCATTTAACCCATTTCTGAAAACAAAAAGCTATCACGAAATACGGTATTTAGTGAAAACTGGGGGAGGCAGAAGCTCAATACGTGACTGTGCCGTAACCCGCCTTCGTCCGACTACACAATTTTCAAATTCTTAACGAGTGGTACACGCTTATGAGAAAAAACGTTTTTTTTCTCAATGCCAAAAAACTGAGGACTATTTAGTTATTTTTGTTTACCGTGATCATACACGCAACATGATCATCAGCGTTTTAGTGGAAATTTGTTCTTCAATGTCGTGTAAAGTATTCTTAGAGTGAGGTTCCTACAATAGATGGAAATGCAGCTTATTTATCGGAAAGACATGAGATCGAACGTTTTACATCCGTTTTAAGGTTTTTTTTAATGTTTCTCTGTCCCATAATCTGTATAACTAAGATCGTAATATTTGTTTGTTTGTTTGTTTGTTTGTGTGTCCACAGTGGGAATTTCGATAATCTTCATTCTGCCAAAGTCCGTAGCGGGAATCTCGATAATCGTAATTCTTTTGTTTGTTTGTGCGTGTTTCATTAGAATTGTCTGTATAAGTAGATGATTCAAACAGTGTTTTCAACAGCTCCCTATCGCAATTTCAAAATTCCATTCTTTCCATGTCGGAAACATGAATCCTTGCGCCCATTACATACTTAAACAGATGCCTCTTCCCCAAGTTGAGGAAGTGCGAGACTTGGGAGTTTGGTTCTCTGGAAACTTAAAATCCTCAGTCCATTGCCAAAAGGTGTGCACCTCAGCTTATCGCCGATCTGCTTTAATTAAAAGGTGCTTCACTTCTGGCAGTTGTACGACTTTGGCGTGGGCATTTAAGGTTTTTGTGCGGCCAGTCTTGGAGTACGCTACCCCTGTTTGGTCGCCATATTTGTTGCAGGACATCGATGCTGTGGAAGCTGTTCAGAGACGCTTCACTAAGTGCCTCCCAGGTTTACGCGACTTTCCTTATGAGATGCGCCTCGAGAGGCTGGGTCTTGAGTTATTGGAGTTGCGCAGATTGAGGTTCGATCTTGTTTTAGTTTTTCGGATTTTGCATAACCTCATCGATGTTGATCTTCCGCTTTTTGATTTTGCCCCTGGCTTAAATGTAACTAGAGGACATAATTGGAAATTGGCTGTTCCAGCGTGTCGCACAGATTGCCGTAGGCATTTTTTTTCTGTACGAGTGGTTCCTGTCTGGAATGCTCTTCGTAGGGAAACTGTAAATGCTAGTTCTATCCCATCTTTTCGTCGAATGCTTATGAAGGAACCCCTCCAACGTTTTCTCAGACGTCCACTGCCCTGATCTGCCCTAATTTCTCACCCGGAACGGTGTAAGAGGCTCACCACCCTGCCGTCTCCGTCCACCCTTGGTGGAGAAAATTATATTAAATATATTAAATTATATTAAAAAGAGACACAGTACTGATGACGTCATGGTTTTTCCCATTTATAGTCAGATGCATCGGTGTAGACTGTAGTCAGATGCATCGGTGGTTCAGTGGTAGAATGCTCGCCTGCCACGCGGTCGGCCCGGGTTCGATTCCCGGCCGATGCACCAAAAATGTAGGGACAGAGATGTGGGGACAGAAATGTGGGGAGTGGGCGGCCCTAACGTGATGAAAGTAGAGTGTGTGGGAATCAATAATAAAGAAGAGACTTGGCTGGGTTGAATATTTGATGGTTCATTACTGTTGGATGTTATATACAGCCTCGCCTGCCACGACTTTAGCCAAACAGTTCTTAATTATGACAATGTGATGGGTAAGATACAATGATTGACGGGGACATGAAAGTTTAAATGTGGCGGACTGGGGAAATTGGGGGAGGAAAAGGAACAAATTTCTAATAGTAAGGCCCAAAGATTACTTACGGGACGTTTAGGGTGGAAAGCTGGTTTTGGAATGACTAATAATATTTGATTACTTAAAATTAACAATATGTTGGCAAGGCAGAGCGCATGCTTAACAATTGGTTTGAGTTCGGCATGCACAACAATATAGTGACTTGAATTTCAATAATAGAGGCAGGGCACACTTAAGATCGTCATCCAGGCTCAGCTCAAGGGAATCTAGATGCTGGGTCAACAGTCCCAGCATCAGTTCGTCCAATATTGACGTTAACAGGAGCTGAGGCAGGATGAGTCACTACAATATTTTTATGCCAACGGGATCTAGGCCTCTTATGTCTATTAACCCTTCATCTAACTAACTCTAATGAATGCTTGGGCGACTGCTGCTAGTGGTGCTTCATTTCGATAACCGTTTGCAAGGACCTCCAATAATGATTCGCAGATGCAGTAACGTCACAAACAGGAAATCGCAACAATGCTCTATAAAAGCGGCCATGTACGGGGTGCTGCCCTAGGTTCCCATAAAATGTTCCCAACAAGGTTTAAAGAAAATGCTTCGATTTAGAAATTAAGGTGTTCCCAAAACGTATCCAGTAAAAGTGCGTCAATCCTCGACATAGAATAAATTTTGCTGAGCTCAAATTGTTGCGTCGCTGAGTGGTTACCTGAGCGCAGTTTGCTCTCTAAGGGACTTACCCCCACAACCCCCCCCCCAACCCCCCCCCACAAAAAATAATAATAATAAATGCTGTGGAAAACAAAATTATGGGGCATTTTTTTGGATCATTGTTTCTGTATTTCTTAATTTTTTCAGTCAATTTCACAAAAGGCGATTAAAGAAAAAAAACAACAAACCAGTCTGTATAGGAAGGAACAAAACTACTAAAATCGTGGATTATTTAACGAGTTCATTTCCCATCACGGACAATCAGCGAAGGCACCAGGTCTATTTCGTGCCAAAGCATAAGCCAAAACGTTTACCTAGTAATCGGGTTCTTTTTTTTTATTTATTTTTTTTATTTATAGAAGCTTAGGATGGGATGACAGAGCAAACTCAAGTTGGCAGATGGGATGAGATGCACACAGCATTTGACCCGTAATTTTACCCGTAAAACCTTAATGCAATTCAAATTCAATTCATAAAAACTGCAATATCTTCATATTTAGGAACCATAAATTTTTTCGCCCATAGAGTGTTTACAATCGACCCTAAAAGGTTTTGGGCCAATCCTCAGCTAAGTGATTTTTTTTTTGTACATTGGTTAAGGGCGGGATTAAAACAGGCGTTCACTTGGTTTGGAAGCCATGCCTCTGACCACTGACCTGTGCTGCTCAGTTTGTTCTTGGTCGCCGGACACGTCCCTTCCCAAAGCTCGCGTTGCGGACTGTAAGGGCGCGTTCATGCAACAACTTGTTACGTAAATTTTCTTGCTCATTTCACTACAAATAAATATTTAATTCACTGGTTCCATCTCGCCTTCAACGAAACGTGCAACTTTACAGTTTTCTGTGCCTATCGTAACCATGACAACGATGCGAACGGAGATCCTCTCCTCGTGGCTCGTGACAAGAAGTATCAAGCACGAGGCATAACAGCTGCGTTTTATGGCAACAAGAAAACAGTTGCCATCGCAGTAATCAGAAGATTAATTTATGAATGCCCGGCATTAGATGGTTTGTTTTCGTTTCGACAAACCCGAAATGATCGCCATGTTGCATTTTAATTTCTCCCTGCGAGATACTTGTATTTATAAGATTGTTTGATCACCGCTATAGAAGCTATTCTTTGCGCGAGAATAGGACACTTTTGAAATAGCAAGGAATGACGACAATGTTGGAGCAATGTTTGATATTGTTGTACATGTTTTTGTGTTTTTTTGGAGCTTGATTTACCTAATCAAGCTCCTATACGCTGGCAAGGGAAGTCGGTATGGTATGACTCCGCATCACCCAAAACACAGCCACCTACAGTAAAGGCCGTATCATCTTTGCCTTCCACAATGCTCCGCTAGAAGGCGAACCAAATACCTACGCGACAAGTTTGCCAAGTGGCGTCACCGGTTGGCAGAATTTGGCACCCTCGTCGGTTAATTTGAAATTTCGCCGCTTGGTGTAGAGATGGCAGCCCCTAGCTACCTTGCGCTTATATCAATTGTTTATTTTAGTTGCCTTATTTGGTCTGACTGATACGATACGGCCCTTAATGTAGGTGGCTTTTCCAAGACCGGTTTTCCTAAATAAATTGGATTGCGCATGCGCCGACTCTGACGTCAGTTGTGTTCTTTGTTGCGTCATGTATTTGTTATCTCTAATATCAACATGGCTGTCGTTGTCGACAGCTTTTTTCTTTCTATTACTCGAAGATTCTACGGTGCTGTATCTGGGAGTTGAAAAGGTGAAAAGGCGTCTGTAAGGTAAGGTTTAACTGATCCGAACAGCTAAGCAACACAAATAAATTTTCGTGTAAGGTTTCACATACCGTAGTGTTCCAGTACTGTTTAGTCCACGTGAAACCTTATTGCTGTATTCACTTGTTTTTACATTTTTTTTTTTACTTCAGAATACGTAGGTCAGATTGGTGCGTTCTAATTGGCTAAACGACATGGCTGAAAGATCGTGAAAACCATAGTCTCAAAGTGGGATTAGCACAGATCTACTGATTAAGAATTCAGGGTTCGTGCGACTCCTTCAAAACTGAGAAAATGTCGTTGAAAATAAAAATGAAATACTGGTCCTGAAATCTTGAATCTGAAATCTTGAAAAGTGGTGTATGTATCATCAATGGGAAGAACGGAAAGGAGACGAGTTGACTTGAAGAATGCTGAACAATTTAACCACGAAAGTATAGGAGAGCGTGTAACCTGTATTATACACATATATTATTCCTACAATAATTTCGTAAGTAGGGGTTTGGTTTTAACTTTATTTACGTGTCTAATGGTTAACTGCAGCAGTAAGGTTTCACGTGGACTAAACAGTATACAGGAACAATGCGGTATATGAAACCTTACAGGAAAGTTTGTGGTTCCTTCGCTGTTTTGACAGACTAGGCAACAGCTTTCGGCGAGCGAGAAGGTCTTGTTGCATAAACGTGCTCTGAATTCGGCCTTTCTCCTTCTAGGATTAAGTTTGGGTGATATGCCTATCTGTCCGGACCTCAAACTTGGTGGCCACATCATTACGGCTCTGATATTACAACTTTTCGTGGCAAAAACTTGGTGGGGTGGGTCCCACACACTTATGGGGGTTTTGTATGATCACTTTTAAATATGTTCTCATAAAGGGATCCGATGGGACCTGTACGGGTAAGAAAACCGGAGCAGCATGAGACGGCCGGCCATCCGTGGTACGGGGCGTGGTCAACTAAGAGTTGTTATCATCGCCCATCAGCGTTTTATCTCATCTGATGGCCTCTACGTCTCCCGAGTCCTTTGGGCGCCAAGTGTTTGTTATTGACGTCATGCGGTGGCGCGCGTGTTGGGAGTATCGGCAGGCAGGCTGGGCGTGCAATGAGGGGGGGTGTTTTAGAGATGCCCCCAGGCGCCCTGCTGGCGGCACGAACGCGTGCGTGGGAAGATGAGGGCCTCTGGGGTATTCAAATGCTGCACGAGAAGGGGATGATTCCACTCAAAAAAAA
>JAHWFP010206192.1:0-11901 GCA_023313725.1 Lithobius niger | reverse complement strand
TCGCTAACACTTTCTCCACTGACTAATGTGGGTGGATTTTACCATAGCAGAGCTCGTAACAAATGAATAACAATGGGAATTCGGAAGCGATTAAGAACATTAAAAATGTTTTAAAAAGGCTTATTATTATTATTAACACGCGTGCGTAAATCGCTCGTTGTCGTTTGGATAGAAAAGGTTTTCAGAAAAATTAAACTGCAGTGAAGAGAAATAAACAAACACCAGTGCAATTGTTTATATTGCAGTCCTCGGACGCTACGACGGGTGTTTGTTTATTGCGGTCGTACTAGACGGAAAAGTTGTTCGTTAGTTGTAGTAAAAGAAAGTTGGGGGGGATGTTTTCTCCCGTGCTTGCTTCTTCAAAGAATATGCGATTTTACTAATTTCAAAAGAAATCCTTAGTCTTCCTTTTCCCCCCCTTCAACATTAAAGAAGCAATCTTAAGTTGATACATTTTAGAATAACAACAGTAAACAGAGACGAAAAATTTACGTAAAGACTCATGTCTTTTTTATTCTTATATTTCCGAAAAGATAAAAAAAAAAGAAAAAACTAGGACTAAAAACAAACCAAGAGTCAAATGTCCCTATGTTGATTTGCTTCCTGTTTTGTTCGCCGTTTCCCTGAAATCCTAAGAAAAATAAAATAAAAAAGGAGTCACGTGCATTGAAAGGAAGGCTTAGGATTAGAACAAAAAATCTCCCGTTCCAAGTCGTTGAAAGGCTTCAGGAAGTAAACAAATACGAAATGCGTGCCTCAGTGATGGCTTCCGTCGGGTCATGCCACACCAAACCAACCAACCAACAAACAAGAAGCCAAAGACAGTTCAGTAAATGAATAAAAATGGTGCATGAAGGCATAGAAAAAGAGCCCACAACAGAACGTGAGGATGAAAAGAAAGTTGTTCGTCACTATCTTCCATTATCGGTTACACACGCAAGTTGTTAAAAATGTGCAGAAAATGTACAGTACATGTACTTCTTCTCGTTTCCCTACCAATTCTAACCATTTGGTAAAATTAATACCTATTTTCAAACGACTGTTGCAAAATGGGGCATAGTTATCTAGCGATTTTGCAGTCTCAGCACTCGTTTAACAATGAAACGATGTTGCATTACAACAATGGTATAAGGTGTCGGTTCCCGATGTTGCGACCGTAATGTTAGTGTGGCTGATCATCCTGTCATTACGGGGCAGAGTGTGGTAAGATTTAACGCCCTCAATTTTGGTTAAAATTGAATGAGGAAATGAGGCTGGACCATTCCGCGTGGCTGAAGTTTGACTGATTTTTCTTAAAGAATATAATGCTACGCCGTTTTAGGTTCATTCTTTATTGAAAAGTGTCGCTCTTCCTTCTTCTTCACGGTGTACCAACATGATCACTTCGTTTTAACTTCTTTAAATGGGTTCAAACTAGAATTTCCATCATTTATGTGTAGTGGTGTGACGAAATTCGGCAGAGGAAATCTGACGTACCTAGCAGTGGGTTTCGTCTTGAATATCCCCTAAGGGATATTTGCCTGAAGCCTATTACTGCATGAGGTGTTGTCAGGCTGAATTAGCCCTTGGCTTACTGGCCTTAAAAACAATGGTGGACATGAAGTAAAAGCGTCCTACTCATTTGACAGGTTTCCTGACGATAAACAACACACAACTTTGCCTTTTGAAAAACCTATCCTCCCACTCGTAACATCCCTCCCCCTCGGATTAGGCCCTTGAAAAAAAAGCAATCCCCGATAATATTTCCTTCTTTTAGCTATGTTATAAGACGATTCCTCTTACACAAAAAACTAAATGCTTCGCTAAAAGTTCTTGCATTAATAACAAAATAGCATAAATTTATTAAAAATTTATTTAAAAAAGGAGAGAAGGAACAATAACACTGTCAAAGGAGGGATACACTGGTTTAAGACAATGAATATGGTGTTGCACGCCAGAAAACAAGAACTCAGTTTACAAATCGAGTAGCTATGAAAGATATAACAAACGCAAGCTGACGATAATGGGCTCCCGCTGAAGAATTAAATATTGTTGCAAGTTTGGACAACATTATAAACAAAAATCGGAGAAAAAGCCGTACTGCCGGAAATGTCAAGTGCCTCGAACGAGTGACTGTCTTCTAAAGTAAGTTAGGGAGTACATTAAAAGGGAATGTTAAAAGTGGAAAAGTGAAGGAGCTAGGTGTCACTTCCCACATAAGGGATGCGACTGTGACATCATTTGGTTTCGGCGAGAGATTTTGTACTCTCACACTCAAACTGCTTCATCTCACATTCGTTATGTTTGTAAGGCGGTTAAAGCAAGTTCAGACCCACAGACGGGATTCCATAATATTTTGATTTCTTTTAATTTTTCGTGTATAAACCCTCATTGTTGTAAATCAAAAGCTAACACTACGTTTAAATGAAGGGAAAAAATACTTGTCATATGAGTTAATTCCAAAACCGTAAAATTGCGTAAAGTATTTTAAGAAAATGCTTTGACTTGAGAAAACTCACTCCCGAATCCCATCATAGGTGCTCATGGTACTCCTTCAAACCGGCGTTCCTGTCAGTGCAACCTCCCCGTGCCCACACTGCGAATTGTTCAATACTGCCCCATTAGTTCAATATACTAGTTACGCTACTCGTTAATAGACTGTTACAGTTTTTGGTGTCATTTGTTTAAAAAAAATCTGAAGTTTGGCAATAAATCAAAAAATAATGGAATAATAATAATAGTAATAATAATAATAATAATAATAATTTTATTGCAGGAAACATGCTCGAAGTTCTGCAGAACTTGTGAGAGCAGCAATAAATACATACAATTAAATAGATTTACTTACAGAGTTACCATATTAGTATTCCGTTATGAAAATGTCACTATCATCTTCACTAATCATCTCGATACATCACATAATACATCACATAAACATTTATTTACAGTATAATAATAATGTTATTTAATAACAATATTTAACATTTCATAATAATAGTATAGAATATTTACAATATACAATATTTACACAAAAAATAAAATTATTTATTTATTTATTTATTTAATTATTTTTTACTACGTACTACCTTCTTCTAATAAGAATTTTTTTATCTTCCTTTTAGCATCCATTTTTTTTTGAAAACACAATAATTCTTTCGGTAATTTATTAAAAGTATACGGTATATAATAACCTTTATTTCTAAATCCATATTTGTTGTACCATTTTGGTATTAAACATCTTTGTGTTGTTGTTCTGAGTTTTATCCTTTTTTCAGCATTATAATTTTTATGTTTATTTATGAAGTAGTTTTTCATTATTATAATATAATCTCTCAATTTACTTACTCCTAAAATTTCATTTTGAAGGAATATTTCTTTTGTTGTAATTTTGTTGTTTCCAAATAAAACTTTGACAATTTTATTTTGTATCTTTTGTAGCCTATCAATCAGATATTCTGTTGCAAAACCATATGTCTCAATACCATATCTTATAATACTAGCTACCCATGCATCATATAAGAGTTTTTTATTATGTGTGTTTAAAAAATTTCTTAATTTGTATATTTTCGCTAAGATACCTCTTAATCTATCGATAATTTGCTTAATATGTAATTTAAAGTTCCAATGTTCATCTATCATTAGACCCAAGTATTTAGTATGTTTACTAATTCCCAATGTTGTACAAGTTTCTAAACAATCTGAGTTGCCTTTTTCCATCTTTATGATAATAATAATAATAATTTAATTTAAAAGGGTAAAAAATTGCACGAAATTCGTAAGAATTTGTGTGTGCAAGGATACATTATGACAAATTATACAAAAAATACATCACGTGTTTAGAAAACAAAGTAACCCAAAGTATAAAAATATTTGGCATAGCAAACACGTATTTTGCAAAGTACACACAACATTTAAGTATAACTATTTCAGTACACGTGGATGAAGGGTCCAATTTTTGATTTCTTTGTATTTATTACTTAATTTTCTTAGCTCGTACTTTAACCACTTTGTTTAGATAGATTGTATGCGGTCAATAAAACCAGATGAAGTTTTACCATATATGCAGCATGGTATATGCCATATATGGCATATTATATATGGCATATAAGTTTTACCATATATGCAAGCCGACCTTTTTCTGACCTTCCAAATTCTACACAACATGTTACCTTTTGATCTGCCGCTGTTTGAACTCAGCCCACTTTATAAGACTCGTGGGAACCACCTCAAGTTATCACTCCCCCGTTTCAATACAAATCTTAGTAAGTCCTTCTTTGCCATTCGAATCATCCCAGTGTGGAACTCACTTACTGATGAGATTGTCTCGGCCCCATCGCTTCCATCGTTTAAACATAAATTAACGTAACTAAACCTTAGTGGCTTCTTACATCGTCCTGAACATGCACCTCTAGTTTCGTAAACCTTTTCCCAATTTTATTTGCTGTGTTTCTTTTTAATTTAGGATTGCTATAAATGGCCTCTTTTGAGCCCTTGCATCTCCTTTTCACTTTTATTTGAGTGAATAGATTGCTTTTATTATTATTATTATTATTATTATAACTGGTATAGCATGGTTCAGCATGGTACAGCAGCAAGCATAATAATAATAATAATAATAATAATTCTGCAAATAGTTCGAAAAGGAACTTGTAGGAAATTATCACTTATGCAAGTCCAACGACAGTAAACACAGTGAATCGAAATAAAAGCAATAAAACACGTCAAGGTTCATTAGACAAGAGAGGAAAAATACATAAATACATTAAATATCACAGTGTTACAGCTTGTCAATATTCCTAGTAAAAAGGTTACTAATTTTAACATCCTTCAGCTGTCTCCAGAAGATTAAGATACAAAATACAGATTAAGATACAAGATTAAGATACTGTGGCAGCCGGAAGAAAGTTTCACACACCAACAACGTGGTTGGCAAAAACATTGTAAGCTGCAATCCTTTTTTGCTGACGAAATTAAAAACCCACAAATATGCCCACAAAGAGTGTGGGTGGATGTCCACACTAGCCGTCTAAGGATGGAAAATTTCAAAGATCTCCTTCAGTCTACGTCATTCATTTCCAGTGATTCCAGAACAGTAATTCTCAGTCTGTCTGCATAGGCTAAGTGAAAGTGATACAAGCCCGGCAGGGACTTCCTAAAATGCCGCTAAACTGATTCCACCCTGTCAAAATCGACGATCAAGAAGGTGACCACACTGTACTGGTGTGATTAAGGAGTGGCCTTTCGTAAACCTCAAAAGCCGAACTAAGGGTGTCAATATCACCCAATTTAAAAGAGCATCTAATAATACCTGACCGTTGGAAACCAGTCTGCACAATGCCACTGCAATGTGCTGAAATTTCAAGTTCACAGTAAGCCAACCACCAAGATCCTTTACCTGTATTGGCGTCACACCCGCAATTTCGTATTTAAATTCACTTTGTATTCCCAGTGTGAAAAGTACAGCGTTTTTGATCTGATAGAGGTAACTGTAGCAGTAATTCCGAAACGGCAGCAGATAAAACTACACAGATTTCACCATTGTTTTTAAACGGAAGACCGGTGGGAAGCATTTTCTTGATCAGTTTGCTAACCCAGTATTCCACTAGGACGCTGTAACCTTGGCTATAGATTCGAAGAGAACAGGGAGGGCAACTACCCCTTTTGACACTGGCTGAAGAGGGTATAAAAGGCTTTAGAGAAATCCCAAGAAATCCTTAGTTACTATGTGGTCTTTCTACTCGTCTTAGTGTTTAACCCCAAAGTACTCAAAAATGGTCGCAACGGAATAAGTTTTATCTTCTTCTTTACGGGAAAGGGGAGGACCCAACCAAAAGTGAAATAGATTATTATAAGGGTAAGAATTTTTATACTTTTTATGTGGAGGAAGGGCCTTAAAACTATCAGCTGCCCCTTTAAAAAAAGAAATTTCAATCTATGGCTCTGATTGTAATCATTACTGTACACGGTCTGATTAACTGTTTTGTAGGAAAATTAAAAAGAAATTTCATAAATCGTGACAAGTCTTCTCAAAGTTACCACAACATGTGATATTCCGTTGCATTTCTCCAGTACGGCTCATTTTCTCCCACTCTTTTGAAAACGCGACCATAAAAGTTAACAACCATTATTACACGAAAATTGATGGGATCGTTACTAGCAGATAAATGACTAGACTTACTGGTAATAGGCATGATCTCAGGGAAGCGATCGAACGTCTCTTTTGGTTCGTGAATAAATCCAACGTTTGTGGCCTGAATCTTGGAGGGATCTGAAAGAAAGGGAAAAAAATAAGAAGAAAATGAAAAAGTGGCTTTAAAACGAATGGAATGACGTGAAAAGAGTTTGGCCAAATATCTCTTCCTCCCCCAAATTCCCCTGCACAAGGATGGTGGAAATTTGGGTGATCAGGAAATATCGACCATACGATTATCGAGTCACGCTGCTTTGCGATATTTGCGATATTTCGACCATCTTTTAGTTGAACAGTTGCACGATCTTAGATGCGAGATGCAACAAAACTCAAACAATAATGACACGCGCAATTTTTAATCTAGACATCTATATATTGGGCTTCACTGCAGTCCCAGGATCCGGATGGTACGACGGGGGTTTATTTAGTGTTGTCGGTCAGGAAATATTTCCTGAAAATATGAAATATTGAAATATTTTCGGGATATGTCGGAAAATTTTAAAAAAATGGACAAATAGTGAGGCTTTGCAGTTTAGCAACAAATCAGCTTCTCCCATCCATTCAGAATAACATCTTTTGTCACATTCATCATGAATGACCAAGTTGTTACCATGGTGATGGTGTGTGAGAGCCAACTAATAACCAACAGAGAGCCTTCAAACTTGAAGTTGTTGATGCTTGTTGATTGCAGGTTCCCTTTTGCTTCTTGGTTGATTGCTTATTTTATTTTAAAATTAATTTCTTTGAGCCGTAAGTCAGCCGAAGCAACTTAATGCTTGTATGGCTGAACCGGCTCAATTTTGAACATTACCAGACTTTTCAGAGAAGAAGAAATATCTGGTAAAGGGAGGTGCCAACCCGGATTCGATCCGGGAAACCTCCGATCATCGTAGGGGCTAAAAGATTGGCCAGAATAGTTCCCATAGCCACTGAAGGAGCATGGTAGCCTCTCACGCAACCTGGCCGGCAGTCCTGGCAGGGACTTTAACAAGATCCCCTTTCCAGGGGTTCGACCAGATCCGCAAACCTTCAGCAACCAGGTTGAGCTTTCTCACAACTCAGCCACGATGACCAGGCTGCTCCGTGAAAGAAGTAGTCTACTCACTGCCCAGTTGCAAATAAAGGTTAGGGCTCGACTTAAGCCAACAAAAAATTGATTAGCAAAAATACGATTCAAACTTTGATTTGCAGTCGGTTTGTTTTAGTTTTTTTATTTTATTTTAATTAAAATTATATTGAATAGATGATACCCACTGTTTAACATTTTCTTTTGTATTTCAGATTTTGTTACTTGTGTGTCATCATTCTTTCTGAAAGAATTCCAATTTTTCACAGTATTTACCAAAATATTTCTGGGAATCTCACCCTATTTTATTTTTCTGGGAAAATTCTATCCATATTCTTTATACATTTTATAACGTCGTGCTTTAAAACAAAAGTTTAAAGCAGTATCTACGACTTCACCGTTATTCCTTATTGGGCAAACAGTTGAGTTGTGAAGGTCAAACTTACTTGGCCAAGCGAGAAACCCTTAACACGTTAGCTCATTTTCTACATTCACTGGGCAGACACCCATATGAGAGAGGTTCGGGCTGTCTTACTGCCTTTTGTTGCATGTTCTAATCAGGTAGCAGAAGGTTTTAAAAACTTTACAATTCTGATAGTTTCATTTTTATTTTTGCGTACCGTGACACTATTGACACCTTGACATGTTTATCATGCTGTTCTTTTGATTGATATTTTATGTACTTGAGAAAGGAGGGCTGGAAATCCCGAAACGTGATGAGGATTCATGTGTAGTACTTCAGCTAATTTTCCTTATATTGTCCGCAGCCTATCTTGGGTTCGCCCCAGAACGACACAGATAATCAATTGTATGTTTTTGGTAGCAGAGTGCCTTGTTGATATCCGCGATGGTGACTAAAACAATGGCGGCCGTCGATTAATGCCGCCCCCTCCAGGAAAACGTAGCCGCTCATAAAATACGTGCAGGACTCAAGATAAACCGCGTACACAATAAAATTACTTAAAAAGTAAAATACGATATCCTTATCAGTTCCCGGCTTTAGCTAATCCAGAAAGATTTGCTTAGTAAAACTGTCATACCTAGACATTTTTCTCGTGGCGATGGCGTTTGGCATTCTTCACAAGGCTTAGGTTGAATTGGACAAAGTTCTTCGTAACCAGTAAGTTCTGGGGGTTCTGAAAAAAACAAAACACTTTGAAACGGACCTCAATAGAAGTACCAGTATAATGATATAATTCTTTTCAATTCAAGGAGTTTGTGTTGTGTGCATAATTTGGTTGCTACCAGAGTTACCCAATGGGCTCTCTCACCCATTACAGCTCAGTGCTGTCCGCACAGGTCGGCAGAGTTGTTCTTTAACACGCAACGAATTATCTGATCTCTCAGTATAAAAACATGTGTTTTAAAATAAACACGTTTTATAGATAAACCCAGAAACCGTTTTATAAGTTTTGAGCTAAAAAAAAAATCAAGACCGTTTTAGAAGTTTTTTTTAGCGGAAAAACACACAAAACCGTTTTACGAATAGCACTGGCTAAGAAAAAACATTCAAAACACTAGCATTTATATAGTGTTGCTGACATAAAATTAAGGAAAAGGGAAATAAGCCAACAGCGAAAATCATACACTAGAAATAACGTAGTTCAGTAAGCCACCTTTATGCACTTACGTTACGTCGGAGTGGCATGACCCGGATTCGAACCGGCTACCCAGTTCGCCCCCAGATCACTTGCATAGCGCCTTAATCGCTATGGCCACATCCTCCACTGGCATACGTTACTTCTAGTGAATGATTTTCGCTGTTGGCTTATTTCCAATTTTCCTTAATATTATTCCCAGCGATTTATGTCTATTTATTGCTGACATAAAATGCACTTAAAATAAAACATTAAAATGCAACAATTTTCAGACATACTTAAAACACTCGTAAAGACGGAAGTGTTGAAAATAAAACTGTGGTGTTTTTATCGTTGGTGTTTATTTTTCCACACGTGAAAATAGTAGCAGATAAAATGGAGCAAAACACGTCGTTTTGAACACATCATCCGATAAACCAATGCTTTTTGGCGGTCCTGTCTGTTTTCAAATGAGCCTTTTTCTGCAGCCTTGCTGTAGGATGTGGGAGAAGGTTCTGGTAGGATATTTTTAGTTCGATCCCCTCTGCCCATGGGGGGGGGGGGAGGTGGCCTGATGGTTAGCATGATCGTCTCATATACCAGAGGTCCAGGGTTCGAGTCTGGCCATAGCTGGGATGTCTTGTGTTCATGTCGATTGTTGCATGTAAAAGAACCTAGGAATTTCCAGTGGGATTTACGTAGCAAAGTTGTCCCTCTCTCCTTCCGGTTCCGTGGCTAAGGTTAGGCTGCGTGCACGTCAAAAACTAAATACGGATGCAAACCTATTTGCGTTGCTTTTTGGACTTATATGTCAGGCTACCTGAGCGCGGAATCGAACCAACGACCTTTGAAACCAAAGGCCGAGGTCCTACCGCTGAGCCATAATGACACGGCTTACTCTTGTTGAGCGTTTGGCTTTTGGCTTTCTGTCCTTAACTCAAAAGCTAAAGCTAAGCTCCTATCTTCCCCAACGTAGTTTTGTTTCAAAGGGCATGGGAAGCAGATGTCTGTTCTTTCCTTCGTGTTCCTAGTAAATGGGTTGGCGGAAGGCACGTCCAGTGAGCATGCTGTCCAGACAACCCGTGCTTTTGGGCCTTAGCCATCTGCAGGGCTTTTTTGTGCAGGCTTTTTTTGTGGTGTGTGGAAAGGGGAATGTCGCTTTGAGGGTGCAAGTTTCCTGTCGGCACAAACCATATCGTTTACAACGTGTCATTCAAGCGTGCGGCAATGAAGTATCGGAGGGGCGCCGAACTTCTCCGAGCAAGGAGTGGGGCTCGAGTGACCATCTCATTCCACGTGTTGGCGGTCGAGCGTTTTGAGAAGATGGAGGAAAAGTGCTAGCTGCCAGTGTTATTTCCAGCCCTGTATTTGGAGCCAATCCTTTAGCTAGCATGTAGGTATGAAAAATGTTGTAGTCAAAACCAATGCTTTGAAAGCTGATTTTCTTACACCCCAAAAATGTGCTATTTTTTTTGAATTGTTGGTAGCTGCAGCAGTTTTCAGCAAGTGGAATATTTTCCCATTTATAATCTTAACAGCTTAAGTAATTACACACTATTATCAGTTGTTGCTTGGCCTGTGTCCGGGGTGGCTTAATTACATGTGCATATCACACGAAACGACAAGAGACGAGCTGAATAATAAAAGCAACATTGTTTGCAGGGCCTGATTAAGTCTCGTAGAGGCTTGGTGCTTAAGCTTTATTGTGCAAATCTCCGCCCCTTCAAGTCCCGCCAAAAAAGGGGGTAAAAACAACAATTTATTCTGCAAAAACAGTAAAAGTAAATTTTTTTAAATTTTAAATAGTACCTTTTTTGATTTTTTTTTCCGGCCCTGATTGTTTGTTACTAAGGAGAAAATTATTACCACACCTTCTCTGCAATAAATCCCGAAGACTTAACAAAAGTGATCGTCGAGCTTGGTGTCCCAAGACCGGGCAGAGTTGTTAAGGGTCATCAGGTCATTGGGTTACTTGAGTCACTTTTATGCGGTGGGTCATCGGGTCACGGGTCAAATAGCTAGACCCGGTGGTGACCTTGAATGACCCGGCGACCTGATGAGACCCGGTTACCAACTGAACTGGTTGAACCGCCAATCCACCATGCCGCTGTCTGCTACCACTCACTCAGCCTTACACAAACACGGATTCGTCCTTTTCTGGTGACGTAAGTTAAGGGCAACCCAGCTCTGCAAGACACATTAGTGAGCATGAATGAGACATCATTGGTTACGGTAGATGTTCGCAGTGAAATATATTTCGGCTGCTGCTTCAGTAGTCAGTACAATTCATTTTTCGGCGTCGGAGCCACGCAAGAAAGCCAACGTAGACATGGAGGTATGCTTACCTCTAGGTTGACCAATCAGTGTAGTTACGTTTGGAAATATACCAGTCAATGGAGGTAGTGGAACTACAGGAAACTTTTTTAATATTCATTACAACTACAAAGCGTGAAAAATTCCCCTCCTCTTAAATTAGAGGTCATCATGAAATCGTAACCACTGCACTCCCGGGTTTCACTACAAGTCGGGAGTGTAAATGAGTGTACACTTCTGTGTAGTTCCTCTACGACAATAAGTCGTATTGTACTGTCATTTTTTTTTTTTTTTCTTACATAAAACACGTTTTAGGTGTTAATTATTCGCTGTAAACTCACTGGGTCAATTTCGGTCACACTGGCCACCGGGTCAATTTAGCTCATACTGGATCGCCAGGTTAAAGTGGGTCACCGGTTACAGAGTAAACCGGGTTATCGGTTTCCGGGTCGGGGATATTTCGGGTCACTGGGTCATCGGCCCAAAATAAAGTGACCCGTACCAGCTCTGCGACCAGGTGACGTAAGATGTGAGAAGCTCCGGCCTGACAATGCTGGAAGCTAGCTCCATCAAGTGACCACTCACAGTTAGTTACTAGGTAACGGATAGCTGTTTTGTCTTCCATGATGCTGTTTCACAGTGTTTAGGCTACGCAAAACATTTGGTTTGTGGGCGCACGCGGCTTCCTGAAATTACAGCGGGGAAAAAATAGTTTTCTGAATCCTGGTCCAACAGGTAACATTCAACTGTTCCCTAAATTTTGACATTCCAATAAA